>JAGFPH010001881.1:155554-176279 GCA_018207615.1 Philaenus spumarius
ATATTTGCGGAGATGCGATGGAGCCTTAAATAATTGTGCGTATGCGACGGAGCCTTAAATAACTGTGGATATAAGATAAGCTTTAAATAACTGCGGAGATGCGATGGAGCCTTAAATAATTGCGGATATGCGTCGGAGCCTTAACTAAATGCGGGAATACAACTGTGTGTTAAATAATTGCGGAGATGCTACGTAGCCTTAAATATTTGTGGAGATGCAGTGGAGCCCTAAATAATTGCGGGGATGCGACCGTGTCTTAAATAGTTGCGGAGATGCGGCGTAGCCTTAAATAATTGCGGAGATCCGACGGAGCCTTAAATATTTGTGGAGATGCGGCGTAGCCTTAAATAATTGCGGAGATGCTACGTAGCCTTAAATATTTGTGGAGATCCGACGGAGCCTTAAATAGTTGCGGAGATGCGGCGTAGCCTTAAATATTTGTGGAGATGCGGCGTAGCCTTAAATAATTGCGGAGATGCTACGTAGCCTTAAATATTTGTGGAGATCCGACGGAGCCTTAAATAGTTGCGGAGATGCGGCGTAGCCTTAAATAATTGCGGAGATGCTACGTAGCCTTAAATATTTGTGGAGATGCAGTGGAGCCCTAAATAATTGCGGGGATGCGACCGTGTCTTAAATAGTTGCGGAGATGCGGCGTAGCCTTAAATAATTGCGGAGATCCGACGGAGCCTTAAAAAAAAGTGTGTCCATGCGATGAAGGTGACGCTAGTTCAAACATTTTTCTCCATGCAAAAAAGCGCCTAAAGTAGTTTTCACTTCAAAAAATATTTACTGCAATATTTTGCGTGTACATTATTTTTATATACATTTACCATTTTAGCCAAAGCACAATGAGTTTAGTTTTCTCCACTTTACTTTCATTACCCCGTGGTTCCCTTTTGATGAAGATAGAATGACAATGCCGACTCTTTGCGTAATATATAGCGAGATTGCAACCAGGCACAAAATGAACCAGGCACATCAGTGAATGTTTTATTCTAATCACATAAATGGTATTCTAGTTAAACCGTTAACAGGACCTACTTTTATTATAGTACGTCCTACTTAGAATGACGTGTCACAAAGTTGTTCCCCCGTTCCATTTCCGCACACGCGCAGTAGACAATACGTTACGTCACAATCAGATGTAACTATCATTGTTTGTAGGGGGCATTGTTGTCTCGTCCGTCAAAGCGAGATATGACAGCCAATGAGTCAGTTCGCGACTAGGCTAGACCCAATCAATACAAGGACGCCGCGACAGTTGGCCTAGTCGTAGACTTTTATTGCGTCCACACCCCTTGGTGCAAGGGATGGGAAGGAATTCCGGGCTTTTATTGCATCCTTGCGACTTAACCTCCCGACCACACGTCGCCTTTCACAGCCTCCTTTATTTCGGCGAGCGAAACTGATTAAAACTTTAATACTCGCACGTGTATTCTGGAATTCCGGTTTTGTTAATTTTTGTTTTAAGGACACATTTTAACATCCGTTTTATTAGCGAATTTCAATAGGAAAAATGAGCTATTGCAGTGGCCCTTATGGTGAGACCCAAGGTCGGGAGTAGCAAATGAGCACCGATCATGGTCAGCAGAACACGTTTTGGGGTGTCATTAAAATTCATATATATATGTATATATATATGTGTGTGTGTGTGTGTGTGTGTTCGCACTCTAGCGGCCGCATTTTAAGTCCGATTTGGTTCAAATTTGGCACACATGTTGGTTGTCTACGTCGCTCGGACGAGTTCGTTAGCCAAAAAAATCCAACAACCGGAAGTACGTTTTTTGACCGGAAGTAAGTATTTTTTGAGATTTTTACTACGAGAATGAAATTTTTTAAAAGATTTTTTCTAAAAATATAAATGTAGGATGTTATTCTGCACATTTTATTTTTTTACGCGACCTTATAGCTCGCTTGGTTCCCCCAAAATCGACCAAAACGTAAATTACCATACAAGTACCCGATTCGAAGCCAAGTGGTGCAAACTCGCGAGGCCACTAGGCGCAAACAAATTCTACTAATATATTACGTACGCACACAGACAGCTGTTCAACGCCTTCGTGAGTAGACCTATTTCCCAAATTGTTGGTTGAAACTCTAAAACATAGGCCTATAAACTTAATTTTGAAAATTTGCTGAACGTCAGCGGTCCAGCTTCGTGGTCAAATTATTTATATTTTAGGAAATTATTACAAAGCAAATGCATTTCTTTATTTTATAAATAGTCACAGGTAGAAATAACTATCATTCGATAAGCGAAGTAAACAAGAAATAATAACAACAACTGTTAAAATAGGTATAAGTTTACCGTACACGTCTATTCAATCTTTGTTTTCTTGCTACTACGACGACCGCGATTTCGGGTTACCCCATCTTCCGGTCACATAATTAAACACTAAATACAACCACTTCTCTCACTAGTGAAGTGAGATCGTCGTAAAACACATCAGTCACATACGAGTACACAATACACAAAACGCACAAATAAAATACATTAATTAAGCACATGTTGCCCGGGCGAGGGTAGGTCGACTTCTACCCTTATTTTTTATTCAATGAAAAGAAATAATACAAAATATACTGCAGGGTGTTCACAAATTTTGCAGAAAATTTAGGAAACGGTTCTAATTATCAAATAAAACCCCTTTAACAAAATAGCCTAACTCGTTTCGTTGTCCGTGTGTCTGTATGTGTTTTATATATAACTAGCTGACCCGTACGGCGTTGCCCGTGGTGGTTGGTATTTTCAGTCTTTTTAACGTAATTGTATTCTTTTTAAGTGTTCAGTCAGTGAGTGGTATTTGGCTTATATATATATAGATCTTAAATAATAAAAGCACTATTGTCATAATAATAAAAGATCTGAAATTACGATTTTAGTAACTTTAATCAACCCAAACCCCTCCTAAAATTTCGAATTTTTTCAAACCCTTTCTTATTGAGCACCTATGGCCCTAGAGGAAGCTACATACCAAATAAAATTTCGAATTTTTTCAAACCCTTTCTTAGTGAGCACCTATGGCCCTAGAGGAAGCTACATACCAAATTTCATTCCAATCCATTCGGTAGTTTTGAAGAAGTCGTTTTTTAATAACTTTGATCCCCCCAAACCCCCTCTAAAATTTCGAATTTTTTCAAACCCTTTCTTAGTGAGCACCCATGGCCCTAGAGGAAGCTACATATCAAATTTAATTCCAATCCGTTCGGTAGTTTTTGAGAAATCGTGATGAGTGAGTCAGTGAGTCAGTGGGTTTTTATCTTTTATATATATCACAGAGAAGAAAAATAATTCCTTTTCTGTGTATATATATAGATAATATCTCAATAACCATACGAACTACGGATAGATTGTGTAAGCATTTACCGTTATTAACGTCTAATTGTGTAATTTTTGCAATGTTATTTCTTCAATCATTTCAAAATGGCAAACGTTTCAAAAATTCAAACCACAATAACTAAAAAACCTACGTTTAGTCAAAAACTTTTAAGAGTAACTTTTTGGGAATTATTTAATGCTCATTATAACGATTCTTTACTTAATAGCTAGAAAAATAATTTAAAGAGTAGGGCTGTAATTTTTGTCCTGTCTCATTACATTTATTGAAAGTAATTATGCAAATTTTATTTTTAAGAAAAAGTCGTTAAAAGTTGGCACTATTAATTTTTATTAGAGATAATAATGGACAGCCGAAAAACAAAGAAAACATAGAAGGCAGACAGGACAAGAGCAATGGTAAAGTTTAACAGTAAACTAGTATAAAGTGAAAGTTTCCAACGTATATGTGTGTCACAGTTGGAACCTCTAAGTTCGAACCTCGTTACTTTACCGGCGCTATACGCTACTCTCCCAACTAAGCTATCTTCATTAGCCTAACTGACACGTTTTTATATATATACATATATATAATTTTATTGTATTGATCCTATTTCTCGACCGGACAATCAGTTACTTATATTTGCTTACAGATCACGTAGGGCGCTTTAGTTACCGAACATTTTCCCCAAAACAATACCAGATATTGCCCTGAAATAATTTAGTATTCCGCAGGGTATTTTTGAAGCCGCCTCAATTTGGATTGATCGCGGGAGGGTCTGTTGTTGATTGGGCATTCAATCCACTTCCCCCGCCACTAGCTCCGTGCGACCTCATTACATAAAGACATTTAAGCCTAAAATAACAAATGGCCCGTCTTTGACAGCGGAGGCGTGGCACGAGGGGTTCAAATTTTATACAGCTTTTGTTTGCGCTGCGCGTACAGCTGGAATAAATTTGTTGAATATTTTTTCACATGTTGATGTTTTGTACAGCATGTTTAAAAAAAAATATGTTAAACATAAATAATATAAAAATATATAGATATGATTTGGCTAGATTGTATGTGTGCATCCCTCCGTTCAACCACAAAGCTCAGCGAAGGTTGCAAACTTCTTCTACTTGTCAGTTGAACAGTGATTATATTTTGTCGACTGTTTGAGATGTGTGAAGGTGAACTCTAAAAGGTTCATCTACGCTCGTCAGCTTAGTCCAATTTTGGCAAGTAATCCAGTCTGGGTCACTCACTATCTTGCTGTTTTTGATCTTTTGCTTAGTTTGCATCATGGTCCTTCACTCCCCCGTCACTAGACTTAGACTTGTTGTCAGCTTCTCATAGTACCAACTTTGCAACCTAGCATTTACCTAGCGACACCACTTACCCGGATCAAATGTCTCATTACCTTCGTAATATCTAGAAGAATTTCAACACTTAAATCTGATCTTGAAAGTAAATTTGTACTTTTGGGAAATTTATTACAGCCCATATTACTATGGGAAAAAGTTTTACTGCTTAAAAAATATGCCTTTTATACACATTTACCCAGCATTCAATAGATATAGGGGGGGGGGGGATTTTTAAACTAGAGTTTTCCCGTTTCGAAATGGCGGCCTTAAACTTTTAAAATTTTGGTTTTTGGTATTTAAAGTTTGGTCATAAGCCCAATTGTTTCAAAATGGCGGCCAAAAGTGAATGTTTCATGTTTTTTTTTTTTTTTGCTTTTTTATATAACTAGGAAACATAAGGTAAATTAAATATGAGAAAAATTATAACTGTCCTTTAAAAACTACTTTATATTGGGGTGTTAATGTCTATCAGTGTTAAGTTTGGTTGTTTACAACATTCTGTATATGTGGTTATCCGTACTAGTTATTATTTGCCATGAGCTAACTATGAACTAGTATAATTTAAGATTTGTAACCTATCTAATTTATTTATTCACATTCTGCGGCCACTTCTTTCCACAATTTATGGAAAACCCATGCTTTTATAATGATTTTCGTGAGTTTCATCCCACAAAGTAGTTCTTCAAAATACTTCGCTTATCAATTTCTGTTTGTCCATGTTTAAACGAAAACTAGGCGCGAGGTTCGAAACAAAAAAATACTCTCCCAATTCTTTGGTGCGCTGCGATGCTAGGGTGCTAGGGGCGATGCTTGGGTCGGTGCTTCGTTATAAAACACATTTTGGTGCGAGGGTCGGTGCAACGCTAGGGGCGAGGTGGAGTAACATTGTGGCTAGAACGTACAGTAAAATAAAATCATCAATATGATGCCCTACATAAACTAAATTACAGAAAATATATAGGTCGGTTACGGACATTATTTTAAGCCTAACGACGCTTTCTTTACAAGATTGGCCACCTGAAAGATGTTTTATAACCGATTGCCTTTTTCTGCCATAAAAGCGCTCGAGAGTTATGGTGGAACTGCCCCAGAGCCCAAAACCATATAGTGCTAGTGAATCTATAAGTTCAAGACGGCAAAGCAATTCTTGAACATCTAAGCACAACTTGCTATCTTGTTGGATAAAATATCCGCATCACTAATTCTCAAACAACACTTTAGGGCAGCTCTACTGCATCATCCCCCTCCGTATCCAGTTCAGGATTCCATCTATTCTCTTTTACGTCTTCCGATACTTTCTCAACCTTTAGTGCACTTCCTCAGGGCGTGGCTGAATCCTTCTATTTTAGTTACTGATCAATAAGTGCTCAACTATTATCCTGACTGTTCTTTGTCATTGTCAGTAGATGCCAGTTTATACTGTCTAAACAAATTATAGTATGTCAATTCTTCAGGTTCAAAGTCAGAGAAGCTTTGTAGCCTATGCAGAAAATACCAATCTATTGAATTTGATTTTAGAGAAAATATGTAATGGGCGTAAAAAATACACCTGAACTGGAATAATCTTAGTATCGCGAGAGTGGTTTAAAATTAAACTCTAGAAAATGGTGTCCGTTAGTTTATACTCGTAGTTTTAAAACTTACTAAACATTTTGTAACACTAGAATGACGTTTGCGATGCATTATTTTACAACAGAAATGTATTCTCTAAATCCTGAAAGTTGCACTTAGTATGTACTTTCAATAAAAAGTGTTTTCTTATAATAAAATTTAAAAATTCATGACACATAAAATATACAATGATTGAATGAAACCCCGAACCACAAATCGAAGGAAGAAAAAACAATAACAGATCAATTTAATGAAAAGTAGTACAATAAACACAACTTTTCATTAAATTGTTCTGATATTGTTTTTTGTTCCTTCTGTTTGTGGTTCGGGGTTTCATTCAATCATTGCGGATTTGTGGCCACAGTGCTCTTCAACCTTTGTAACAAAAAATACAAATATTACCAGAATCAGTCGGTCCTCTTCAACATTTTGATAACGTTTTTTCAAAATAAGATCAACTTTATCGTACAAATAATGGTTTAGGTACGTACCTTTTGAAAACGTCAATTCCTTATTCCTTTACTTGTGGATGATCGGTTTACAAATTTTTAAATAAGTCATATTGTCATTCACTTGTGAATCCGTAAAGGACATGTCCTACAATGCGCCTAACCAAACTCTCGGACACGCAGTGCAGGACGTCCTTTGCGGATTCACAAGGAATGACGATATGACTTTTACTTTTTTAAACGTTTTGTGATGTGTTTTGTGTTCATGTAAGTGTTGTGTGTAATATTTCAACGATGTTCAGCTGAACGGAACTTTTATATAGTGCAAGATTTGAGAATGGTCTGATTAAGAGATCCAAACTGGTTGTCCACAAATAAAGGAATAAGGAATAGGAATTGACGTTTTCAAAAGGTACGTACCTGAATTATTATTCGTACACCCTGTTCCGGAGGCTAAACTACCTAAAATGAATAAATTTATCATACATATTCTATTTTAGTTTTAGAGATACAAAAAGTGGTCAAATTATTTTGGTAGTTTTTATAGAATTAATGACATCGTCAAATATATTCTTATCGTTCTCTCTTTGTGCCCATAGAGGTAATGACGGACGGGAGTGGAATAGAGCCAACATTAAAAGCCGGATTCAAACCTTCGGTGGTTCAAATGATATTATTTTTTAAAAGTTAACCTCCAACTTAACTTTTTGTGTCCACTTCAATAATATCAAATATTAATTATAAATTATAATTAGTTTATGTTAAAACGAAATGCTTACTTTTTTCTAGCTGGCATAATTACCTGGGGACAAGTGATTTACTATATTACCTTAAAATAACAATATCTACATAAACGTTATTCCCGTATCAAACAACTGTACTTCGGGAATGGCAGCGCCGCACCTCCTCGCGCTCATTTAAAAAACAATTTCATAATGATGTAATCATTTTATTACAAATCGGTGAATTGGATAGTTTAGATCAATTCATTGGCTACAACTTTCCCGCTGGAAGTTTGTTTATAACCCAAAAATAAAAAATTTCCTCGCTTAGTAACTTTTCCATGTCAGTCTGTGATAATTCTAAAATATTTTCAATTATTAAAATTCGAAATATCTGCCAAAGTAAAAGTTTTTTTACTGTTAGAATCCGTACTTTATGTAGATTAAGAATATCTAAATTTTATTTTACTGAAGCCTTTCCATCGAGTTACAACAGCGAGTTAACGACTGCGCGCACATTAATGAAATATTACCAGCTGGCGTGTGTCAGCATGGTGACGTCATAGGCGATCGATACTGGGTCACGGTAAATGATCAAAATGGTATAGCCCTTGTTATAGAGCCCTGCCATCAGACACCCCTTCCAAGTTTTACAAACGTTAAGAGTAGGCGTTGAAAATTATATCTGTGCGGGCGTTGAAGTCTCGAATTATTATTGAATTCGACTACTGCAGACCGAATCTGAAAGATTGAAATACAAATCTGTAATTGTGTTATACGAGCTCTCGATACAACGGATTTGTCGACATTTCCTTGATCTGTAGCGAAGGGTGCCGAAGAGGGCGATGAGAGGGTGAACTTTGTACTTCACTAAGCGTAAATGTCCGGAGGGTTAACTCACCCGGGCCGCTAAGGAAATTTCCAACATTACTATTTGTTAGAGACGATTATGTTTGCTAGAGAGTACTCAGTTTAGGAGGGCAGCAGAACCCAGTTTTCTGTAGTATTCATTGCTGGAACGTATTATGACTAAACCAAAATATACGTTTAAGCCTACGTTTTCTATTTAGATTCAGTATAAACCTTCTTTTAATCTAAATTTTAATATAAAAGTCTATCTCAATTATGTATATATTTAATTTCTAGATTTTTTAATCATTATCGTGTATTTGTAACAACCCATACCATTCAGAAGAAATCCATAACAAATTGTGAAAAGTTTTATATGAATCAAATTAAAAGTATTTCAGTTTATTAACTTTCTCTACGTGAACAGTGAAAAAGAAAAATTAACTCAACTTTTGACTGTTATTTAGCATTATAAAATAAGCGTATAGCTATAGTTAGCAACAGCAACCGTCTACTGGTCCCGCTGTAAAATCGCAAACATGTCTTCAATTTTGGGTTATTTATAATGGTTAACACAAAAGCAAAATAGAGCAAAAATGGCGGATAACTCATAAAACATTTTCACTCACAATTTTAAAAGTACGGTCCAACATGGACATAAGTTGCCAGAAAGATACTTCTTATCAGTAAAAACTTCATTAAATTTTGGATAAATAGTTATAACTTAAATAGTTATAAACATACAAACCATGCTTCTTTGTAATTTACTTTTGTATCAATTATTTGTTATTCAAAAATTCATTCTTAAGATACATTGTATCATTGACCTATCACCATGACTTTGTAGAGCTACGTCATCATAAACGCATGATTCATAATTCTGATTTCTAAAGATGACCAATGATAAATCCCAATCTGTGCGTACATTTGGCAACCCCGCAACAACAGAGGGGAATATCACGAACACCGATTCCAATTAGCGTACACGCACTCAGAAATATCGTACTTTAAGTACAGTTCTTACTTTTTCAAATATTTCACTCCTTGCTATCATTTAAATAAATCTACTTGAAAATTATTTTAAGATTTAACCACAAATCAAACAGTATACATTTAATATTTATAAATATTTACCTTTACGATCTGTCTAACAATCCTGGTTAGACAGATCGTAAAGGTAAAGATTTATATTTATAAACAATCCAATTAGGCTACCACAAATAAGTATGGGTTTAATATGTGTACAGATTATATGTACATAATATAGACAACTAGCGAAAAAAGCCTTCCGAGGTCGGCTGAAAAATGTCCTAGGGCAAAATGAATCTCCAAAAATAGGTATCAATCGTATCATATTTAATTTAAAAATAATAATAATTCCATCATTTTCTTTAATTTAAAAGAAAACGCACTAAATACAGAAATAGGTATCAATAGAGTTTTAAAATAAAAACAAACAAACTAAAAAAGAGTTCTTATAAATAAACCGATGAAATAACAATTATAATTCTTATTTTGTTGTTAATAATTACATTTACTTTCATTTAAAACAAAACGCACGAAAATCGGTTGCATAGATTTCCAGAAATATTTATCAATAGGGTATTAATCTAGAACCAACAAATATTTTTAGTTTCCAAGCGAAAAGCACTGATTAACGTTTTAGTATTCCGACTTCAAAAACTTCCACAGTCTTCACCCGGATTCGAACCGGAGACCTCCAACGTCTGAGTCAGGTACGCTACCACCAGCTCAGCTGCAAGACCGCCAGGAGAGAGTGGTGGTAGTTTAATCAGTATGATTGGTTTCAATAAGCTATTGTCTTGGGTTCAAACCTGGACAGTCTTTGGGTTTTTCAGTGTTATTCCACCTATCGTTCCTCATTTTTAAATGTACAAAGTAAGGCGTTAAAAGTAGGATAGTTCTATGCCTAGAGATAAACCCAGTTTGGCAAACGTTGGGACCTCTAAAACACTAAAATGTGTATGTTAAAGGTGGACTTACCTACGTTTTAATGGGGTTTGAAAATAAACTTTTACGTGTCACAACCATTTATTAATTTGGCGTCTAATTCCAGTAATGTAAAATGTAAGATATTGTTGAACTTGTGTTGCAAGATTAAACGTGTTATCTTCCGTTCCTAAATTTTTTAAATTATTTAAACTGCTTTACAATTTAACGGCAAATATTAACAAATATAAAAAATAATAAATTAATTTAAAAAATACAGTTTTAAATTAAATACGGCGATAACTTGAATACATTAATTAAAACTAGGGGCTCTGCCCCTGGACGCTCCGCGTCCCAACCCCGCCTCGGCCTTGGGCCTCAAATGGCTGCTTCGCTTCGCTCGCAGTTGGACAATTTTACCTAATCTAAAAAAACTGGTAGTTGTGAAGAATTATAATAAAACTTGATTCTAATAATTAGCCCAATTGGTGTTTTGGGTAGTTAGCATTTTTCGTTGATTTTTGTTTGTTTGTTTTTAGTTTGTCAATGTAACCTCAAAAAAGTAATATTCTTCAAATTTTCTAAGTAATGTTGCTATGGTAATGAAAGTAAACAAACATGATATGTTGCTAAGTTTTTTATACGAACAGCTGTTTTTGTGCCCCTGATAAAATCAATAGAAATCTTTCTTCCATAAGATTAACATTGAAACTTTGAGGGCCACTGGGGCGTAGCCCTAATGTCCTAGGACTTCGGTAAATGGCCTAAAACCTTCCCAGGGTTAACCTGTGTTACTATGCAAAATTTCAAAGCAATCGGATGGACGGTATACGAACGCAAAGTGGACAAAGAACCAAAAATACACAGCAGAAATTTTCATTTGATTATAACGTTTGTAAGGCGAAAGATACATGATTTGTAATGCTTGATGACATATCTGTGAACGATTACCTGCAATTTAAAAAAAAAATAAGGAAATCGGCCGGATAGAATGGCCGTACTGACTGCCACAAGTTTTCATAAATTCTTTTAATATATAGACTAGGGGCTCTGCCCATGGACGCTCCGCGTCCCAACCCCGCCTCGGCCTTCGGCCTCAAATGGCTGCTTCGCTTCGCTCGCAGTTGGAAAATTTTACCTAATCTAAAAAAAAACTGGTAGTTGTGAAGAATTATAATAAAATCTGATTCTAATAATTAGCCCAATTGGTGTTTTGGTTCATTGTAGGCCCACCCTAAAATTATGTTCAGTTTTTGATCCAAATTAGCTGTTTTATATATAATAGGTTTGTAACAACCAATGTTTGAATTGAATTAAAATATAGTTAGCATTTTCGTTGATTTTTGTTTGTGTTTGTTTTTAGTTTGTCAATGTAACCTCAAAAAGGTAATACTCTTCAAATTTTCTAAGTAATGTTGCTATGGTAATGAAAGTAAACAAACATGATGTGTTGCTAAGTTTTTTATACGAACAGCTGTTTTTGTGCCCCTGATAAAATCAGCTGTTTTTGATAAAATCAATAGAAATCTTTCTTCCATAAGATTAACATTGAAACTTAGAGGGCCACTGTGGCGTAGCCCTAATGTCCTAGGACTTTGGTAAATGGCCTAAAACCTTCCCAGGGTTAACCTGTGTTACTATGCAAAATTTCAAAGCAATCGGATGGACGGTATACGAACGCAAAGTGGACAAAGAACCAAAAAAACCCCCATAAGGAATACACAGCAGAAATTTGCATTTGATTATAACGTTTGTAAGGCGAAAGATACATGATTTGTAATGCTTGATGACATACATGTGAATGATTACCTCCAATTAAAAAAAAAAAAAATAAGGAAATCGGCCGGATAGAATGGCCGTACTAACTGCCACAAGTTTTCATAAATTCTTTTAATATATAGATAAGTTATAGTTCAACGGAGCATGTGTATCAAAAGTTACTGCACTTTCTAAACGTGATATACAAAACATTAGGTTATATTAATTTGACGAGTAGGCTACTGAAATATAAATAAACAAGTGAAGTAGGAGTTGAACTCGCAAGGCAAGTCTTCTACCGCCGCAGTAGTTTCGTTTTCTATATTATCTGTCGAAAGTGTTGTTTCACTTTAGCATCAATGTTTGTTAACAACAAAGTAGTCACTTGCCATGTACTTCGAAAACTGAACTGAATTAGTGAAATGGTGTGCTGAACTGAACTGAAGAACTGATGTACTGAACTGAAGTAATGAACTGATTCAATGAACTGAACTAAATAACTGATATTCCGAACAGAAGAATTGAACTGATTTACTGAACTGAAGTAGTGAACTGGTATACTGAACAGAAGTAGTGAACTGATTTAATAAACTGAAGTACTGAACTGATATACTGAACTAAAGTAGTGAACTGATATACTAAACTGAAGATCTAACCAAGAATAAATTACACATTGGCGAAGGGATCAGCGAAAGAAGTTATCGCCTGGGAATTACAACATAACTTTACACTGCGTGAATAACAAACATTTTTCATAAATAATTGAATTTGTTACAGTTTTTTTAGAAAATTTAATACCTCTATGACACTAGTATTTCGACATTTTAGATGCACCACTTGAGCGGCGGGTAGTAAATTTTGATTGCGGTAACTTTAAGACGACATATATGTCAAGGTTCTGAATATTTGGATATGTATAAAGTTCCCTCAAACGACATTCCACACAATATTTATTTTTGATAGTGCTGCAGCTAATATTTTGTAAAAAACAGTGCTTTTGAACAGTGCTTAAAAAACAGTGTACTCATACACTTTACAGTTTTAAGATTAGTAGCCTACGGATTAGCAGAAATTTATAAATCAATTTATATTACCTTTTTTTCAGTGCGTCATAATAATACACTGTTAATTTTCGGGCTGCGAGAGCCCATCATCAGATCATATAAGTTTTTTTTTAGTAGGAATAGTGATTACAGTTCACAAGTACAAACACACGACAAAACACGTTTACACATAAACACGTTTACAAAAGTTATAAAACACACGATATCGGCTACACGTCGATCGGTGCGCACTCTCCAACGAACGGTTCGCGACTGACTTAATGATCTGATGATGGGCTCACGCAGTCCGAAACTCCAGTAATCATTGAAATCAACAGTGGTTTAGTGTGACGTACCGGAAAAAAGGTACATATAAATTTATTTATACACTTTACAGGAAAACTAAAACGAATATTAACTTTTGTTGATGTGTGATACGCCTTCTTGTACTTGTCCCCTAGTACCTATGTACAATTTCGTTCTGACAATGTTATTGTTATTATTATATTTTTAGTTCAGTATATTGAGTACATGTTCGCGTTCGCTACGGCTGTTATATACCTCGAGTTGCATAACAGGACAAAACATTGTTATATATCTAAACCTCTATGATTTTGGGGAAATTGAGGGGGTAGGGGTAAACAATTTCAAATGTACAGGTTGGTCAAGGGTTCAATTTAAATTTTCTCCAAAGGTTTTCAAGTACACATATAAACTCAGATAAATTAGTGGTACCGTACTACATTTATTTACGGTTTTCATTTACAAAATGTGTTGCATTTAACCTCAACCTACAACTTACTTATTTCCAATATTAACAAACTAATGACCTGCTTTGATGTTATGATAAAAAATATTATTTTCCAGAACTTTGATTGTTCATTACTTTGAAACGAAATAAGATATTAAGCTCTAATTTGTGCCATTCTGTTCCTCTTGTAATAAGCTTTTCAATGGTGTATTACATGACCAACCTTTATATTTGAAATTATATTGAAAACCCCCTTACCCTTCTAAACCCTTAAAATCATAGAGGGTCATTCCTGGCTCAAAAAATTCCTTTTATGCAACACAAGATAATATATAAACATTTTGTTAACAAAAATAATAAGGGGGTTAAAGAGACTTTACAATATATATAGAAGTATATATAGAAGTAGAAGCAGTCAATAATAATACTTAAACATTATAACAGGTCTAAGATTTTAAACACATATACTACATATATCGAAATTCATACAAAACAGTATTAACATCCAAACAAATAATATTTCCAGTTCTGACTTTATAAACACCCTGTATATTACGTTTTTCATACGAGTCGTACCCATATTTATCGCAAAAGGCTTACAAAATTAAGAAATAAACAATCGTATGTCATTAAATTTTTTTCGGAAACCCAAGAGTTTAAAAAAAATCAAGTAGGTTTTAACACAATAAATAACCTGAAGAGTATTAACACAATAAATATTTACTGTTTCTTTGTGGATGGTAAATACATATCCTACTACTTGTACAAATTTTCGATTAGAAGAACAGTCAAAGCATCTTTGGACTTAGGAAGCAGTAATACAATATTCTCAGATACGTTTCTCGTATTAACTGTAAGTACATAAACGTTTAATAACATGGCAATCTGCGTTCAAGAAGAAAGGTATACATGCAGGGGGAACGAGGTGTTGAAATTAATCAAGTAATTAGTCCCTAGGCAGAATTCAGTCGGGCAACGCTTCAGGCCAGTACAATTAACTTTAACTGATGAAACCACGCCCTGGGGAGACGTCGGATAGGCTTATAATTTTGGAGCTCCTTAAAATATAAAGCCCATCCAACTGTAAAAATGAATTTACTGATTAATTAATAAACTAAAATTGTACACAAACCTGCTCTTAACGAAAAACTATTCACACCAAAACCCCCACAAATTTGTAACAATGAAAACAATGCCTGTGACAAGTAGCCATCTCCGGACATAATTTAAAAGTTGAAAGAGACAACAGATTGTGGCAAAATTCACATATTTGGATATCGGTTATTACAAAGTAAAGTAAGATGAAATCATATTTTATTTAATAAACGGTACCAGGAACTGGCACATACTTTCTCACAAACATATTTAAATTATTAAACAGATTCACGGTGACTTGTAGGGTGGGGTAGGAGAGGTGATTTTGTATTAATGTTGTTTACCCATAAAAATCCATAAAATAACGGTAAAACCAACTTTTCTCAAAAACGGCTCGAACGATTTTGATTAAAATTTTACAGTTTATAGTACTTTAGGTCCCTAATAAACTATAAAATTTTAATCAAAATCGTTAGAGCCGTTTTTGAGAAAAGTTGATTTTTCCGTTATTTTAAGGGTTTTTATGGGAAAATTACCCTTAAAAATTAAAAATTCACAAAAATGAAAAAACGCCTGGAGATACCGTGGATTAGTACCTCCATACCAAATTTCATCAAAATCGGACGATTGGTTTAGGCTCTAGGTCTGATAACATCCACACAGACACACATACAGACACACACACAGACATCACTCCGAAAACCACTTTTTTAGGTTCAGGGGGGCCCAAAACGGATATTTCCACCAAAAACTCAAACTCGAAAATTTTGACGAATACAATAATTTCTCCATATACTATGGTATAGGGGGAGAAAGTAAAAAAGAATACATATGAGCAACAAATTCGAACCTACAAGACTATTATTCACCCAATTATAATCTATGGTAGTAAAACGAAGATCCTGAAACAGAAAGCTGCTGAAGTTTAGATGTTTCGTAGAAGAAGCATATGAGGACCAGTACAGGGAAATGGAAACTGGAGAATAAGAACAAACTATGAAATAATTAGTTCGATGACCACCGCTCACAGTAAGGTTTATAAAATTTAAAACGCTTCAAAGAGCAGGTCGTGTAATAAAATTCAGCAACGATAGAAACTATAAAAGATATTAAATGGGAAAATAGAGGGGAGACGGGGAAGAAAAGATGCCAAGGCAGTACTGGATTTGAGATGATCAGCTCTTGTCGGACAGAAATGGAGGAAGAAGTTTAAGGAAGCCAGTGACCATGGAAGGCTTTTTGGCAAATACGCACACTTTTGAATTACATTTTTTATATATCTATAAAATATATTTTAACTGTAATCAGAGTAAGACGCACTTTGCCTACGCGTAGGGTTTTCACGTCCGGGAAGTCAGAGGCACCGGATTCATTCCGCGTAGATGAAAAACTAATCCGTCAGAGTGACCGCTATCACAACATTACAGATGGCTTTCAAACGACTCTGTTAGGATGGATAATCCCAAAGCTATAGGCCTACTCCGGGTAATCCGTTTTATCGTGACCAGATTCGCCAGCTTTCATAAAAGATTGACTTAACCTAAACTACTTTAAAGGTTACAAGGATTAGTCGGAAGCCATGTTAATACAACACGAGGTCTTAAAATAAAAGTAGGTCAAACGGCGTGACTTTGTTTATGTATATAGCGTGTCACAAAGAAAAAAGCTGATCAACTTTGAAGCCTAATTTAATCCGATGAGGCACTCGTAGACCATTTTAAAGATAACCATTTGATAACAGAAGTTAAAATGTTTCTTACAACGTCATTTGAAAGTATCAGCTGATCCATTGCTCAAAGCTTTAAACTGCAAAACACAACCTACAATAAAGCAGGCGCAATGAACGCACAAGAGAAAACGCTGTGTGTTGAACGGCACATACAAATAAAATCGGATATTTTATCGCAAAGATTTAGAACACACTATGGTCGTCATACTCCATCACGGAAACATCAAAACTGGTCTGGGAATGCCAATTACTGCCGGATAAGTTGTCAAGCAGTAGGCAAGTAAGACTTGTTTGGGTCCCTGGACATGAAGGATTGGAAAGGGAATGAAATAGCAGATAAACTGGCTAAGAGAGGAGCAGAAACTCCACCGATGGGCCCAGAACCAATGATAGGAATATCAAGAGGCTATGGGAAAGAAAGCGTAGAAAAAATGTTCAATCAGGACACTTGCGTAGATGGAGAGAGGCGGTAAGAGGTCAGAGACAGGTATTTAATTCAAACAGGTCAGATGAAGTCAAAAATCTTGGTATTTTATTCAATAGAACGCTTACTTGGTCAAACCATGTGGACAATGTCTGCAACAAGGTCTTTTCCTCGGTAAGACAGTTGAGACGCTACAAAATGCTGATTCCCACTAAGGTGAGAGCTCTGCTTGTCGAGTCACTTCTTTTTCCTATATTTGATTATGGTTGTGTCGTTTACAGTGACTTGAAGGCAGAGGTAGCATTAAGGCTCCAGCGGGCACAAAATGCATGTATCCGGTTTATTTTCTCCATAGGTTTTGGTCAACATGTTACTCCTTTTTATAACCAATTGAAATGGCTCAAGCTTTGTTATCGAAGAGATCTTGCTTTGTTGACTGTATTATATAAGTATTTTAAAACTAATTCTCCGTGTTATTTTTCTACATTTTTTAATTTTATGTCTGATATACATAGTGTCAATACACGTTCGGCTTCTAGAATTCTCCAAATTCCCCTCCACCGTAAATCCATCTTCAACAAATCCTTTGCAGTTTCAGGTTGCAGATTGTGGAATTCAGTTGTTGCCCGGGTAAGCGAGGGTTCAGGTCTATCGGAGTTTAGATTGAATGTTAGGGGGCAGTTTTTGGCCAGGCAAAGAGAGAGTGTGTGATTTCCTGGTAATACTTTTTTTTTTCTTTTTTATGTTTTGATTTACTCCAATTAATTTTATGTAATATGAATATTTTCATGTTGTATAAAATAATTTCTTTATTACTGGTCTTTTACATTCATCGAGGCACTGAAGTTTGTGGTTGTTTTTAGTTTTGTAATTTAAATTTAAAGTTTTTCTTTGTTGTTAAAAATTAAAGTTATTTCATTAAAAATTTGCGTAGTTTTATAGATATGTATTGTATGTAAAGTATGTATAGTATCTATTGTGTGTGCATGTATGGATGTAGGCATGTGTATGTATGTAGGCATGTGTATGTATGTGTGTATTTCGCGGATATTTTATTTATGATTTACCTATTTTATTTGTAGCATGAGTCATGTTAGTTTATATTATTCTTTATATTTATAATTTTGTTATATTTATAATTTTGTTATTATTGTCTTTATTATAATTTTGTTATACATTTTGTAATTATTTATGTATTTTGTTGATGGGTTCAGTAGAAGGGGCTTCATAGCCTCGACTGCGCCCAAATAAAGGCGAAAAAACAAAAAAAAAAAAAACAAACAGGCACACGACTTCATTGAAGGCCTGGATGGACACCTAAGCAGAACACTGCTGGGTCTTGGCAGGCCGGAAGTGAGGTTGTTAATTGGTCTACTGACGGGACACAACTCTCTGAGGAGGCACCTCCACCTAATGGGGCTGGAGAACAACCCATTATGTCGAAGGTGTGGAGAGAAGGAGGAAACTTCTTTCCACGTTCTATGCGCATGTGATGCCCTCGCATCAATGAGGCAGAAATATCTGGGACAAGGATACCCTGACACCAGTTATATACGAGAGGAAGGCCCCCATGGACTCCTTCGTTTCGCAAAAAGGGCGGCTTTGATGTCAACTGCTGCCTGGACATGGGGCATAGAGGACCTCATGGTTGAGGTGCAGTGGGTCCCGGTGGTGGATCATACAAATCCCCTAATAATAATAATAATAATATAACACCTATGGTCGTCATACTCCATCACGGAAAAACATAAAACATTTAAAAGGCAATTGTAGGCCTAAACTCACTAATGAAATTGTTGAAACTGTGCAACAATAATTTCTTCGCAGTCCTCAAAAATCTGTTCGCACTGCTGCGCGTGAATTGTTTTCGGTTAAATTCGTCGAAATGTAGTGTTCATCGAATACTAAAGAAAAATTTGAATATAAAAGCTTATAAGTAGCAAATCGTACAACTAATTACCCCAAACGACCAACTTAAGCGTAAACACTTTGCAGTTACGATCGTTTGTTTATTGATGAAAATTTTCTAAAGAAGACTGTGGAAAATTGAATAAACATAACGTGCGAATATGGGGCTCTGAAAAGCCATATTATCAAGTTCAAGAACATATTCGAGATAGGACCAAGATGAATGTATGGTGCGCTATATCTTACGACACATATATTGGTCCATTTTCTTCCTTGAAAAAACAATGAATGATAACATGTTCTAGACATGCTAGAGAACTTTGCACAACCACAGGTGGAAGACCTATAGCCTAATGTGATTTTACAACAAGATGGTGCCCCTCCGTACTGGAAATCATGTGTAAGAGAATCACTTGACAACACATTTCCTTTTCGATGGGTGTGGTGTTGGGATACGCTGCCCTCACGATCCCGGACATATCACCATGTGATGTTCGTCTGGGGTTTTGTCAAGGACCAAGTGTATAAGTCAAAAGCCTCCAATGTACAAGAATTAAGACTTAGAATTAACACAGCCTTCACAAAAACACCACTGATGAAATGCGCCATAGAGTGTGATCAGAGATAGATAACTGTATTGACTATCTTTTGTCAACAATGGGAACCATACTGATTTGAATAAAAACTCCGAACCACAAAACAAGGAACAAAAACAATACCTAAACAACTAAATTGTAAGTTATGTTTACTACCCTTATGTACACTTCGATGACATTGTCATCATCCTAAGAGGGTTTTAACACTACTCGGAGAGTTACTTTGGAGTAGTGTTAAAACCCTCTGAGGATGATGACCATGTCATCGAAATGTACATAAGGGTAGTAAAAATAACTTATAATTTAGTTGTTTAGTTATTGTTTTTGTTCCTTGTTTTGTGATTCGGGGTTTTTATTCAAATCAGTGTGATTTTGTCGCCACAGTGCTCTTTTATTTGTTTAACGGGAACCATGTTGAAGTTTTTTAACAAAACTTAAGAATATAAACTTCTAAAGATATAGTTGTTTTGTAAATAATCAAGGTGGCCGAAAAATTGAAGTTAAGTGGTTCTGGACATATTTTGTTTACAGTTGTCTCTTATTTGAGTTCTAGTATCAGCCGCGAAATCTTTTCGTGCAATTTTCAATCACTTAGTATTTAAATACCTTCAATAGCGGCAATAACTCGTACAATGTGGAATATTAGCAAATCGGTGTCAACAGAAAATTAGAACTATTTACTCTGTGATTTAACTATCGCGTGAGGCGATGGAATTTGTAATCTGATACAGAATAATCGGAGCCCTGTCATGGAATACAACAGTTTTTATTTCAATCATTTCACATTGTGCGACAGCGTGGAATTACATTTATACACTTCAGTGATTAAACGTTTTCCGTTTAACCAACGAACCACTTCAGTGAGATTTTGTTACTTTGATTGCGCCTTTAAAGGAGTAAGAAAATATAAATAATAAAAGTATACATCCAAATAATGAATGCTTTATTTGTTTGGGGTTAAAACTTATATTTGAGAGTGAATAATATGCTACATCTAACAATGTTAGCTGTAGGAAAAGTAAGGGACATTGGGGAGGCACGCTATTAACATCTTTAAAAATTAAATTCTGATTTGTGATATTTTCGCAATTAAATGTGTTAATCTGTATATATAAAAGCCAAAAAACACTGACTCACTGACACACTCATCACGATTTCTCAAAAATCGAAATTTTAG
>JAGFPH010001882.1:0-23073 GCA_018207615.1 Philaenus spumarius
ATTAGGCACCTGCATGTTGAACAGTTAGTGCTACTGTAGAGGATATCCTATGACAGTGAAGATACTCATTGATTAGGCACCTGCATGTTGAACAATTAGTACTACTGTAGAGGATATCCTATGACAGTGAAGATACTCATTGATTAGGCACCTGCATGTTTACTATACGTTGCCGGTTCGTATTTGTCATTAACTTGATAATTTCTTACTAATAAACTAGAAGGTAGTATTTCTGTTCTACTGTCAAAGTTCGGTCGTGATTTATTCTGTGATTTATATAGTGGGGCAAATTATTCAAGTATGTGTGTCGTGCAGTGAATTCAAAGTAATTTGTTTACAGTAAAATATTACAGTTATCGTTATTTTTGCTTTTTAATTCAACTCTACATTTAGTGATATCGAATAGTAAGTATTAACTCATAGAATATTTAAATGGCTTAGGCCTATCCTATAAATGCTGAGAAAAAGAAATAGATTTTTGACCAAAACCTTTGTTTAATATTTCAAGATAAAAGGGGCTTATTTTTTATTAAAAATCTTAAAGGAAATAGTTTAAATATAATTAGAGAGGCCGGTATTTTAATGAATGATAAAATAACTAGTTTTATTGGTTCTAATCAAGGAATTGCGTTAAAATGGCATACAAATTGATTGTTATTCATCTTATGCTAGTGTCAATAACATAACTCGAAAAGTTAAACAGCAAGCTGATGCAGAAATAATTGATTCTCGTGAATCTGAACGCAATTTTTCACTTTGTTCATCATTACTTACACGAAGTGTTGTGCCAAAGTATGACTATGAAAAATGTGCGTTTTGCCAGAAATGTACAAAAAAGAAGGTGAAGACAACTTATAGAGTTCGTAAGTGAGGCAGAGTGCACTACTAAACGTTTAAATCTGTGTCTTGATAATCAAAATTAAGTATTTATTAGGTTAATTTCAAATATGAAATATATTTTTGCAGCTGACATTTTATTTCATAAGTTGTATTTACTATTATATTTTGAACAGGATATGACAAGTCAGACTCCAGAAAAAGTATTACAGTAAAACACCGAATCAACTACAATTCACATACAAGATTATCCAATTCAGATATTGATATTTCTTTTTCTAGATTATTAAACGAAAAGACGAAGACTTAAACACAAAGTGTTTTGAACTGAGTGCCGTCGCCGGAAGACTTGTGTTAAAATAGATGCCATGATAGACGACAGGATCGTAAAAAAACTATTGGCTGAGCATTATGCAGAAAACTTTTGTTTTATTAACCGTTCAATAGATAAAAATCTCCTGTTGTATACAAATCATCATTTAAAGCTAATGATCTTGTGTGAAAATATCAGAAACATTTCGGGACAATCACTAAATAATGTGGACGATATGAAAGAGGAGATTTAAACCAACTCATTTAATATGATGGGATTTGTGAGCAACGATACAGTGATTACAGAAGGAATTTCTTACTTGGTAAGGATCGTGTGATAATAATTATGTAAGAAGAAAGTGTTTCTCAATGTAGTGGATTTGTCCTACCTCACTAACTCCAAAACACGTTTCTTTAGCGCAATACATACATCACTTCTGCAGATCAAAATTACTAATTACTGTACTCGGGCACTGTACTTGTTATCCAGGCCTAAAGAGAATCGATAGTAAAGCCGCCAGTGACATCATAATTAAGAAATTAACCGAAATTGTACATCTACCTTCAAACATATTTCGTGATCCTGATATTTTTCTCCACTGAGCCGTTGACACTGACGACTTTAGAAAGGAAACATTAGATGGGAAAAGAAGAACGCATGCCACTGCAATGGTATTATACCAGACATCAATTGACCGTGACCATTTTCAAACAACATCGAAAGATGTTAATTGTAATGATTTAATACCGTTCCAAATTGCCAAGTAATGTCTGTCGGAATGAAAAATGAAAGGAAATCTATAAAGAAATGTTTGATTCCACAAATATAACCAGTAATGAAGATGATAATGCAAGTGATTTAGTTTGGGTCCTTAGCAAAATGAAACACGAATTTGTAAACGTCGACAGTTCACTACAAGCAACTGATGTGTGCCCTGGATAGATCACTTTTCATCAAATTATTTAGAAGTCTGATATACCAACTACAACCATTGGATATTGTGCGTTATTTCCAGAACCGCCCACAACAACAGATATGTTTTATACTGTCATGAAAAACTTTATATCCATCAATGATTAGTTAGGGCGTAGGTAGGTATTCTGCATTATCCTGTGCCAATCACCAAGTTAATACAAATTTAAAGTAAAGAGTTTGACTAAGAATTTTTGCTTTTCATTTAGCAAAAAACTGGTTAGGTATAATGGACAGTAACAAGTTGAGACAGGAAATGACCAATACGAACAGGCAACATGTAGTAAACATGCAGGCGCCAAATCAATTAGTATCTTCATTGCCATAGTATATCCTATACAGTAGCATTAACTGTTCAACATGATTTTTTTTTTTTTAACGTCTTGCTGTTTTGCACGTAAGGCCAATGAAGACGGGACCTACAGTTTTACGTGGAATCCGAACCACAGCCAACGATGTCTGTTAAGAAACCATTTAGAAAATTATTCGGGGTCAATGGGAATTGATCCCGGAACTTTTCCATTGATGGTTGCCATGACGATTGATAAAGCATTGACGCCTTAAAAACCACGGCCATCAACATGCTTTCTAAGATTTTTTAAGGAACTTACACAACTATAGGTTTTGCTTATTTTATTCTCCATTTTTGTTCATTGAAAAATAAAAGTGCTCTTCCTTATAAACCAAAAACTATGCGACTATAAACGTAACAATCTTTTTTAAAGCTCATATCTTATGAATTATATTGTAATTTTTTTCAATGTTCTATTTTGAACGGTTCTCAAGTTAGAAGCGTTTTAGTAAACGGCACCCCATCATATTCCCCTCCCCCCTTGTGATGTCGACCACACTGGGGGGCGACGACATGGCTTTTCATTATCACTATTATAGTGCCTATAACAATAATCAGAAATAAAATTGCTTCAAGCTTTCTATGCATGCTCAACCCCCTTCAGATCCGGGACTATATACTTTCATTTTACCGGAAAGGATAAAAATATACGCAACTCTATTTTGTATTATTTATTAATATTAACATTTTATCAAACCCCGAATTGTTGTCCTACATTGATAGGTATATGGATCTCTGTATAGTATGTTTTAAAATATATATGACTTAGATGTATGTTTTAACAATATAAAATGAATATTGGAGAAAAATATTTGCAATGAAGTAAGGTGACTAAGGTTGAACCGTTAGAACTATTATAAATAAACAGAAATAAGCTTAAACAAGAAGAAACATTTTAATTAAAGACAAACCGGAACTAAGTCAGAGATTCTACGATAGTAATAAAGCTTATATGTATTGTACAAATTGGGTTACAGTTGCAAACATAAAGTGCTTTCCATGTTGTCATTAATAATGATAATACATTGTTCTATTTAAAAAAGTTAAGAGTTTTATGGTTGAATCTAATATATGTATCAAGATTTAAAAAATACCAGTAATATAATAGGAAGCACAAAAAAATATCTTTATTTATAGTTTTACTTCACCTAATTCGACATACCTACCAATATAACGCAGCCATAATCTAATATATACAGAGTGGTTATAAAGTCACTTTCCACCCCCCCCCCCCTTTAACTTTTGTGTTTGTTAAAACAAACAAATATCCTTTGGGGAACGATACTAACTTAACACAAAGTATCTTTTGAAGCAATTGGAAATTTAGAGTGTCCCCTAAAAAAGGGGGATTTTGGGGGCACTCAAAATTTTTAAATGCGAAGTATGGTCATGTGATACCTCATTTTAATGGTATATTTAATACTATGAAAATGTCATAACGAAAATAAAAATCGGACCACACACAACAAAATGGCGACCCTAAACGTGTTGAAATAAATCGACATAAAGTTGCTAATATCTCAAAAAGGAAGAGTTTTTAGAAAAAATTTCAAGCTACAAAAAATGTTTATTTCAAAGTGCTTGACCTAAAAAATTGCTTACAAATCGATTTTGTAATTTTTTTTTAAAGTTTTTAAGATGTAGGATTCGACTTAAACGTTTTAATGAGAAGCTAGTCATACGACATGTCAAATAACACTGCATTTTCTCCCCGAAAACAGTGTTGCAATGATAGCAAAAGGGCAGTAATTTTACATTAAAATTTACGAAATCGATTTGGAAGCAATTTTTTAGGTCAAGCATTTTGAAAGAAACATTTTTTGTCTTTCGAAATTTTTTCTATGAATACCATGGAGTTTTAGATATGACAATAAATATTGTTTAAAAGTAATATTCAAAAATGTTAATAATTCAATTAAATGTTACGTTATTAAAATTTACTACGAATCCAATAAAATTTAAACAATGTAGAAAGCTATTCTCTTTGTAAAACAGTAGAAAGCTATTTGTGCTGCGTTTTCATTGCGCACGTGTTGGCAAAATAAATGACGTTCAGATTAAATTTGTGTTGAAAGATTCTGTTATTGAAAAACTTGTGAAGAGATATTACCCACTAACTGCAAACCTGTTTTATAGTGTACATTATATTGCAAAGTCGTAAAGAGATCACAGTTCTGGCACTCAATCTGCATACTATTCTTATAGACACTTTTATACTTCTTTTTAGTATTCCTATAGACAAACCATTCTTAATATTACACTTACATTTTTAGAATTATGTGTTGAAAGAATTAATTATGTCCTTAAGATGTCGGTTCTTTAAATAAATTTAATGAAATATTTAAATACTTTTAATGAAGTCATATTTTGTTTTGTAAGTGAACAGTAATTTGAGGTTAATATTTGTTTATGAATGTTCAAACAAAATCGGACAAATATGTCCTTTCAATTTGTAAGCATTTATTTCATATCAGAAGTGAAATACAAAAGCAAAATAAAAGTAAAAAAAATATACTTAAATTAAATTAATTAACAACATTAAAAACGAAAAAGTGACAAATTATTATTTGTTAACCATACAACAACAAAAATTTTATAATTCGTATGTAAATATATTTTTTTAATTAAGATTGTTACATCATCTGTTCATATAAGGAATGTTCTTTTGCTTTAAATGAATCCATTATATTTTAAGTATTCTTAAACCAAAAAATAACTATTGTATTTATATAATATTTTACAACTTTATTTTTTCTCATTATTTTAATAATGCATTGAATCAAGAAAGCTGTGATACATTAAAAGAAGTATTGTATGTGCACCTTCTACTGTATTTGCAAAGTAGATAGAACAATGGCTGGATTGTTCTTATATGCTACACCTTATGAATTTTATATTTTACCTAGTTTATATTTCTTTGATGGATCTAACGATAATAAGACAAAAGTGTAAAAAGTGTAAAGAATATTTTTTCTTTTTTTTATATGTAACACTATGATTATATTTTCACTATCTCTATATATGATATATTTTATATTATTTAACTGTATATTATTTATATAAATTGTGGTTAGTGCCAGTTTCAAGGCAAAAAAATGCATTATGGTACTATGTTTGTCAACTTATTCTTCTATATACTGTTTTCTGAATAAAACATTTACAATTGAAGCTGTCAATGGAAATACTTTAAATAAGCAAAATTATACTAAAGCATTTTTCTTCATCCAAACATTAACAGAAACATTATTAAAATATGACATTAAGACTACAAATGTCCATAAAAATACGTCGTATATTTATATGTTTTTTTATAAACCAACTTAATTAATTACATCAAAGTCAAGGGTAAAGAACCCCATTTATCATTTGTCTGCTTGAAAGGAACTGCAAGTGACAATTTGTAATTTATCAATGTGTTTCGTAGTTTAAAACTTTCTACTGAACTTTTTTTATACTAAAAATTATTAATATCAAATAACTCATCTTATAAAGTAATAAATTTTACAGTAAATCTGTAAATTAATACAGAACAAGTATACATTCAAATAAATTATATAAATTTTTGTGCATTGATTCTACTGGTTTAATAAACAAATAATTAATAATTATTGATTGGTGACATATATTTATAGAATACGAAAAGCTAAGAGTTATACACATTATTATATATACATTGTGCATATACTAATTTTACAATTTGGCTACTTTTCACAATGTAGGAATATCTAAATTTTCACGACAAAAAAAATAATCAGATTCTAAACTATATTTTGTATGATTTGATAATTTACCAAAAGTAGATATGATTATCTTGTTGAAAAGTATATGTTTATTTCTGTTGATCTCTAATAACTACTGTTGATTTTTAATGATCTAGTGTATTTAGTTGTCAATCAAAATATAACTATGATAATATTAATTGCACATATACATTTTAATTCCATATAAACTTTTTTTATTTAGATTTATTAAAATGATCATACCTTTTTTTTAAAACTCATTATTCAAAATTTTCAACGTTTGTTATGATATACAAATTGTAATATATAGCAGTATTCATGATTTATTTGCATTAGTATTGCTATTTCTAAACTTGCACGGAAATCTACTGTTTGCACTAATGTGTGATATAATTGTAAATAATATTATTAAATGATTGATTAAGTCACAATTCAAAATTATTAATGTCTCAAAAAAAATAAATTAACTCAAATAATAGTTTGTATTTTTTTTTATTAGTTTAAATATAGATAAGACATAGGGATGCATACAGATTAATGTTTACAAGAACATTCAAAAACAAAATAACAAGAAATGTGTATGTAGTCTAAGGTAGAAATGTAGCTCACTAAGAAATTACGTTTTCCAATCCATGTTACGATAGAATAAAACTAAAATCTCACAAATTTTATATTTTTTAATTAAATAAATAATAATAAAATCTATAAATAATTCAGTAGTTGTTTAAATTCTTGATATATTAAAAATAATTTTTACGTTATAAATACAAAATATTTATACTGATTATTATATTAAGCAAATAGTGATACTTATACTAGATTCAAAATTATCTTTTTAAGTGTCTAGTAAAATCATAAATGAGTCATATAACATACACTTATGCTTCATAAAATTGCATTAAACAAACTTTCTTTATTTTAATATCTATTTCAGTTTCATAACACAACTCTTTTGATTGAATTCAGTAAAACGTTAAAGATGTTTCTTTGAAGCACATGGCATTGTAAATAAACTGTGTCTTATTAGTCTTTTTTGTCAAATCTGCAGGCGTAAAGTAAAATGTTATATAAAGTATCTAAAACATATTTATGAACATAACCAGTGAACGTAATTACTTCGTTGTATGTGTTAGATTTATTCGTTAAATAGTATTTATTTATCCATTTTAGCTGTATTATGAAATAAAGGTTACAGAAACTTTAAATTTTTTAATTCTTACGTCAGTTTATGTTCGCAATAATGACATGTTCACTATGTTGGCCAGATAAAATACTACCCTTGTAAAGTTTTCTTATTATTTTGAGTGTTAATTTCCTTCTCTTTTATAAGATAACATGTTTGTTTTTTCCTAAATTACTATAACAAGTTAAATATTTGATAATTAATTTAAAGTTGGTTATTTGTAGTCGATCGATGGTAAATATAATTTATTGATCCATGACAAGAAAACTTATACAACAACTATAACTTATAATTTAATTGTTATTCATATTTAAAATTTTAAAAGTAATATTTATTTATCTGCGGTCTTACAACCTATAAATTTGCGTCTCTGGATGGTTTTTATTAATTATTATCAAATCACCCAAAGAACAAATACAATTAATTGCACTTAGAAACTCAAATATATACATAATTTTACACTTGTAGAAGTCTTTATGTTCTAAGCATATATTTAGTAATTTTCTAATTATAAATGTAATGTTATACAACCTTTGTTATATTGATTATCGTGTACACATTCTAACGCTCTTTTATTAGATTGATTTAAGTTTATGAATGAACCTACTTAGACATGAAGGTACCCAAGACCAATATATTTACCCTAAGTGCAGTTTAGTTTAGGTTCTATTGCTTGTACTCTGGCCACAATGCCACTAATTACGGTCGTTTGTTTTGTTCAGATGAAATATATTAAGTAAGGTACTAAACTGTAATACAAAAGATTTTTTTTTTTTAATATTAAGTTATATTAATAAAGTTTTAAATTATGAGTTATTTAACTTGGATGTAGTAAAAATAAGAAATTATTTACATCAACTACTTAATTTTGCCCAATATTCTACTATATTAAAGACAGAGCTGTGGTATTCTATTTAAAATAGGATAAAGATACCTTCATTTTATCGTAAAGTTGCAATTACCTAGTGTATGCGAAAAGTAAATAAATAAACTAACATAGATTTACCATTTTTATTATATCATATTTAGTAGAAAACCTCTAATATAGGTGACCATGGACAACTGCTTTTCATAATTTTAAGCGAGATAATCTGTTATAGTTCCCTTATTAGAGCATATAATTTGATGATGTGTATAAACATTACATTGTGCAGATGAACAGCTTTGAAACTAATTTCAATGTTAACCAATGTTAATCAATTTCAATGTTGTAAGTTAACAGAAATCCTTTTAAAAATTTATATTTAAAGAATATTTGCAAAATAAAACACTTTCCATAGTCGTGTATAATAGCTTAAACATACAAAACAAAAATCCATTTGTTTTTGTTACATATTAAAGCTGGCGATATTACTATTTTTTATATTTTAAAATTGAAAAAATAAACATAATTAAGTCTTAGAAAACAACAACAAACATTGTTACAGAGTTAAACAAGACATCTTGGTGAACTTCTTTAAAGATTTACCATTTGAGCTAAATAATGTTAATTCTAACATATATTATACATTTGTAAATTAACTATTCTAGTGGAAATAAATCTAATAATGTAAGAATTAATAACGTGTAAAGGCATGTTCGGCTTTCTGCAAATTTCGACACTTCACGTTTTAAAAGGTCAGGATTTGTATTAAAAACAGACAACTCTTCATAAACTCAAGGTTTAATATCATATTCCTGGCTGGAATCATTATATATATATATTGTTTAATGTTTCAAATAATTTTAAATAAATTGTATCTATATCTTAATTTCACTTCTAATTTTACCGTGTTTGGATATGATTTAACTGGAGATTGTATTTGTCTTTTATTAAATAATACGTTTATCCAAAATTAAAACAAAGTTGACTTAAATTATCAATGTTCAGTTTGTAAATAAAATAATTTTTACTAAATAGATCACTTTTTTCTTAATATTTTGTATTTTTTAAATTATTACAAGAAAATTTTGTCTTGCATACATTTTGATATTATTTAGTTAAATCGATAAATTAAAACTAGAATGGTAACTTTCAAGTCGAAAATGTACTTAAAAAGTAAATATTTAACATTTTGTATTTTTTATAAAGGACTTAATTGTTCATAGCATTATACTACTTATTATAAATTATTACATTATTTTAAATTTATTCAAAATTTAAAGAAACAAATAGTATTTAACAGGAATTCTTTAAAAATTATTGAACAATTTAATATCTTCTAATGCAAAATTACATGTATTGATATATAAATATTTTTTAATAGCATTCTGTTCTTCTATAACTCTAAACTCAGTTCATAAACTATAAGTATTTAATGTGATCATAAAAAGGTTGTAGAATATTAGTAACGTAAAGATATTACTTCTTGATAATAATCTCTGTGGTGGTTTTTAACTAATCTATTGGGCAATTTTTAAATATCAATACTCTTTGATAGAAGTTCTTTTAAACGTTATAATAATCTTGTAAAACAAGTTAGTCGGAAATGTTTAACAATTTATTACATAAATTAATACAGAAAATGTTACATAATCAGTATATACAGATACTTACAAAAAAAAAAACATATATACCAAACCTACAAAAGTAAAAACAAAAATGTCTAGCAACACTTGCAGTTGTGTTAATTGAATTTTATATATATATATATTATATTTAAGTCTTGTATTTTTTTAACATAAATTATATTACACATTTTAAACAAATAATTACTACAAAGCTGTTAGCATTGTAACAATTTATAAACGTATCGAAAAAAATATTTGATGCAATTTTCAATAACATTTTTATTGAACAGAGGTTAAAAGGTCGTATTAGTTTGCTTTGTTCACTTGCTGCGGTTAGGATATATAACTTAAGGCATATAATATGCTCACTTTTAACAATAATGAAAACTTTAAAAAAAAATAATTTTCTTGGTTACTAAATAAAACGTACCTCACTAGTAAATAGCAAATCGTTATATAATTAGAAGACCGAAAACAGTAAGTTATTGTATTCAAATGCTTGAGAATAATGACATCTAGGACGACTTTAAAATAATATTTTCATTACTACTGTTTCATATCTTCATATGAATAAAAAAACTAATACCATTCCGTTTTAATTTTTTGCTATTTCTTCGAACTACATAACAAACAATATATTACTATTTTGTCATTATATTTAGTAAAATTACTTCTCAAAATCATAATACTTTAGCAAACATGATATCTTGTGGTTAACGCATAGACTTTTCAGACAGTGGGGCAAATATATACATTCTTATTTAAGACTAAATTGAGGTATTGTCAACAAAATGTCAGACAATAAGTAACTAACTGCAGCCTGGGACTTCTTTGAGTAGTTCAAACAATAAACATATTGGACTAAGTAAGATTGTGAGCTTATTAAATAATTATTTTTCAAACGACATGATTACATTTAAATTTTAAACCAAATACTTAAAAGTAATGTAAATGTATCAATGAAATAGTAAAAAAACGTTATTATATTTCGATGACAGTTTAGTTAAAGTATGTCTTTATGTTGAGTATGTCATTTAATATGGAAAAGTGTTTTAGGAAAAAACAAAAACAATCTCTTTATTTTAGTAGCATACATAAATATTTATTAGAGTAGGTATGAAACAATTTCTGTATTACATATTATTTGTAATACACAATAATAAGAATGTAACAAAATAAATTCTGTTTATATCCATCTACTAACATCAAACATATAAATACAATTTTAGTGTCAGCTTTTTTCAAAGCCGATATATGGTTATTCAGACATTATCAAACCCTAAACACACATTTATAATTTTTTTTCTCTGCCTGTCTATTTGTTTGGCAGGGCTAATCTCCGGAATAGCTAAACCAATTTTGACGAAACTTTCATCAGCATGTAGAGGACGTTTCACAGAATATTTTAGGCTACCTTTTATTTTGAAAATATTAAAAATATCTATAAACAAATTATTTTGAGGAATAGACAATATCGAATGAATAATGAACAACTTAGAAGAACTAACCTGCGTAATATTAAATGGCCGAAAAATACAATAGTGTGTTTAATTACAATTCCAAAATTAATTATTCTGCATCGGTAGAGATAGGTCTTTTAAATATATCTAGCAAACTTCTGGAGAGCTTTGAGGCGGACAGATGAGACTAAAGAATGTGTTGTTCTACTGGAAAATTACGTTTGGGTTTAATTCAACAATCTCCTGAACCCCTTAAATTGTGCTATAAACAATCTCTACATATCCTTTATAATATTAGATGTTATAAATTCAGCTTTTCAAATGACTTCTTTCGGGGCAAAATAATTGAAGGAAATGTTATGCCCACATTTAAAGTACAAGGTCAACACTTAATTATTAGTTTATCATTAAATTTTTGCGTTACTTCCAGTAGAAAATGCGAAAGATTTCTTTTTACTAATATATTTTATAAGTGATTATGTGCAACAAATTGATGCAAGAATGCGATATTTAAAAATTTTAAAACTTTGTTATTATAAAGCTTACAAACGTGCTTCGTGAATCAATCTTTACATTCGTGGTTTTAAAACTGCTCTTCAATATTTCCTACCTAAATCAAATGAATATAATTATAAAATAGTTGTTAACCAACTGATCAACCTCCTTCGACAGAGCACAGATATCGTTATAATGGACAGAAAACAAAGGAAGTGTCTATGCTTCTAGTAGATAAACAATGTGACATAGTACTTCAGTGAAAATACAACACTCTACAGCAAATTGCATAAACTCACTGATCTTATGATTCTCTACAGTATCCCCTTATGTTTGTGTATGGTGAAAACTGATATAATTTTGCAGTCTATCAAATGAATCAATAATAATGAACAAGCCTATCTAATTTTAATACAAATTACATTATTACAAACATTTGTTTAATCAGTTCTTAGTTGATATGTATGCTAAAACAGAAAGGCTATTGATATAAGAACAAATAAATAAAAAACTTATAATTAAATATTATATACACCTTCTGAAAATGAAGAGAACTTAATACGATTAGTAGTTTTGTTTTCTTTGTTTAGGGGGGGGGGGGGAGAGGACTACGTAAACGAATCCTGGTTGAATTTTTCTATGTCAGGAAATGGACTTCCCCATCTATTCATAACGTTTACGACCAACCGTAAATGGTTCTGATCGACATGACATTGTTTCAAGAGTTTTCAAACAAAAACTTTAAACAAATTATGTATTTACTGGTAAAAGGAAAAACTTTTGGTTCAATTCGTTGCTACATGTAGGTCTATAGTGTAGAATGTCAAAATTATTAAATGCACACATACGGTTAGAAACTGAAATAATGACAATTATCATTAAAAGTACCACTTGATAAATATTTAATGATAATTTATGTCCTTTAAAAAATATCACGGAAAGACTATTGTAATATTATGAGACAATTTGTCAATGAAATTAACCATTACAAAATGTATTTTCACGATAACGCAAATATTTACCAACTTATTTGAAAAATGTTATTATCATTAATATTTATTGTAACGCAAAACTTTTAACAGAGATATATGTTTAAATAAAATAAATGATAATAAAAAGTGATCATTTTGACAACGTATGTGAACATTGTCAATTTTTTACTGAAAGAAAATAAATTCTCTCGATTAAAATTAAAATAACTTTTTTACTTTAACATTTTACAAAGTAGCTCCATACATAATTTAATACTTTTAGAATGTGATAGCATCCAAATTGATAAATACCATTCACGCAAACCAAAATAGGTATTAATAATCATTTAAATAGTGATTCTTTATTTTGCAAAAATACATTACCGTTATTATTTCTAAAACATGTCCTTACATATATCTTTTATTTAATCATTTGTAATATAAAATATTTTGTTTCTGGTTACATATTTGATTTAAACTTACCTTGCTACTGTTTCTATCATCAAAATATACAAGATTATATATAAGTGCAAAAAATGTGTTCTAAACATTCTTACAAGAGTACTCTAATTTAAAGTTCGTATGATATGAAATATATTTACTCACCGTAATTTAATTAGGTACTTCAGTGCTTTACTGTTAGAAACAACAATAAGTTTGCTAACAAGGACCCGCATAAAGTAACTTGTAACACAATTAACTAGTAAAGTGACATAGTATTGCGTAAAACTAATAATTACACTTTTGTTGATATTTCAAAAATTCTTTCATGTACTGTTTGTAGAGAAACCGTAAAGTTAAACTAATGATGTATAATATTTGAAGATAATATTACAAATGAAAATTAAGTTTCAAATTTTAACAATAAAATTTTAAAGGATTTAAACTTTAATTTGATTATGTTATGTTTCACATTTATGTTGAGACAATTTAAATTTCAACTGAAGTTAAACTACACTAAGATACGTAATAAATAAAGGCACCTTAAAATGTATGAAAACACCAACAATTTTAAATAGGATAACAATGAAAATTCTGTAAAATAAATGGTTAAATTAAAAATAATATGGTTAAGTTTTTAGTGATGACTTATATATTTTATATTTAAACTATTAATTAATAACAGAATCACAAAATTCTAACGTACAACTAAATTATATTATGAGATATTTATGTATGAACAGGAGACCGATTACACCTTACATAAATCAATCGATACACTTTTAATATCACCTTTTTGTGTCGTATAAGGTCACATTTATTTCAAATTTTGAAGACTCATTTTAAAATAGCTTGAAAATAAGTACTTTAAAAATTTAGTATAACAAAAATATGTCATTTTAGGAATATGTCAATTAATTTATTTTATAAAAGATCACAAATGTAACAAATATTCTTGAATGCATATGCTCATTATTAGAACCTCATAAAATCGCAATATTTGTTTAATATATATATTCAGTTACCAGCCTGTTAATTAACAGTAAATTTTTAACTACCTCTAATTATTATTACATATACAATGTGTTACACACTGTATGTAAGTTGATAAAAGTTTATTCGTGCTTATTTTTCCATTTCTTTACGATCACACAATTTAAATTTTAAAACATTGTCTACTCTTGTTGCAAAAGTACCTTTATTCTCAAAAGAAGTGATTCTTATTATTCTGTCTTCCAATTTGTTTGAATAAGTTTGAAATACGACACTATAGAGATGTAAATAAACATCAACTGGGTGGTACTGAAGCAATCGCTTATTTATTCTACTAGAGATATAAGCAATAATTGTATTAAACTTATATACAATAATTAAGTTTAAAATTGTATCAGAAATCAATACATTTATTATATTACTTGTTAAATTGGGTTCCTAGATATATCTGTTGGTACTACTGCTTTTTGAACGAATATATGTATTACATGATACAGATATATTATAGTCTCAAACGAAAACTAATAGGCACAAATTTATTATACAGGGTGATTGGTAGTCAGTGAGAAACATTTCAAGATGTTATTATGCCTCCAAATTGCAACGAAACTACTCAATTCGGACAGTTCTATCTCACACCCCCTTTCAGAAACAGCCATTTTTAGATTTTTCAAATTTCTTGACATTGCCCATGAAAATCTCATTTTTATCAACTTTTACCAAACATAGCCTAGTGCCACTTTTTATGACTTTTTTGGAAAGTACACAAAATGTTATATTAGAATAATTATAGTGTGCCACAGTAAAGCCCTTTTAAAGACTTGTAAAATCTACTTGAAAAACATGTTTTGGAAAACTAAGAAAAAGTGCGCTACAACTTACTTAAGACATTTTTCTTGTGCCTCATACTATAAACTGTCAAAATATCACAAAAAACTTCCCCACATCTTAAGCTTTAAAATGGTATACTAGAAGTGACCTTTCCCATTCGCCTAAGGGATGGCAATGGGCGTTGAACTTAATTATTGACCTGTTTATGATGAAATACCCCTACAATAATACCAGGGTAGCTGGCCTTCGGAGTCGGACCTTGCAGGTTCGATTCCGGCTGCCGGCACTGATAAGAGCGGTCACTACTGGCCGGCCCATGTTACTAATGCCGAAGGGGTACATCAGCTGTCTTTAGATCGCCGCACAGGAATATTGGCAACTGAGGTTTTAATGACAAAAACACAACAAATTTAATTCAAATTTATTTTATTAAAAGTTTTAAAACGTAGAAAGTATTTATTTCGACTGAAAACACACAAAAAAGGCACTAGTTATGAAAAATATGTACCTTTATTAAGTTAAAACACTTGTTCAAACTGCCTGCCTTCACATATGATGCATGCTTGTTATATTTTTCTCATTGCAGCAACTGTAACTTTAAAAGACAATGTTTCTCTCAACTAAGCTACTGTTAATAGGTTTCTTAGCTCTTCTTCACTGTCTACAGCTGTAGTGTTCGCTTCTCTTTTTAGAAACTTCCAAACCAAGAAGTCCATGGGCGTAATATCAGCTGATCTGGCTGGCCATGCGACGGCTCCGTTTTGTCCAATCCACGTAGAGTATTTGAGAGTAAGTCAATCTCTTACCTCGTTAGTGAAATGGGGGACGTGCGCCATCTTGTTGAAATATCATATTATCTCTTTGATTTTGATCTAGTACATCTACGAGGGTAGATAGGGTGTGCTGCAAGAAATCAAAATAAATTGGTCCATTTAATGTGTCTTCAAAGATATGTGGGCCAATTAATTGGTCCCCTACCACTCCAGCCCAGGCATTAACTCGAAAACGTCTTTAAATTCCCCTTTCCTTTGTAGCTCTTAGGTTTTGTTCTGACCAGTGATGCATGTTTGTGACAATTAAAAAAACTCCCTCTCTAGTGAACAACGATTCATCGGTCCACAAAATCGTTTTAAAGAAACCATACGGCTCCATGTTACTATTAAGTAACCACCGGGAAAACTGAACTCTTGGTAAAAATTAAGTTTCTTCTAAAGCTTGAACATGATGCAAATTAAATTCTCGGAGTTCTTTTTTCAAGACATCCCAAACTTTCAAATTAGAAATGCCAATATCTCTAGCAACGTCTCTAGTAATTACTGCTGTATCGTTGCGAACAGCATCAATTATTGCAGTTTGTGTACGGTGCCAAAGTCCACAAGCCGTTGATGCAATCTTGAGAACACTCTTGTACAAGGAATCCGCCTATTCGGGAAGCGACGTTCATAATCCCCTCTGGCGACAACAGCTTTACCATCACAAACCCCATACACGAAAGTGCATACCCGCATATTCTTGTGATGCGTATTCCATGGTAGCTTTGTACAAATGGGTATGTTTGTTATTTGATTATGAGTATGAAAAATAAAGATAACTGAGGTAAGATAGAGGAATGAAATAGTTTCATCGTAGAGGACATTTTAAAACGAAGATATTTATTATAATTATTTCAACACAAACAGGTCAATAAATATGTTGAACGCCCATTGCCGCCCTTAGGCGAATAGGAAAGGTCACTTCTAGTGTACCATTTTAAAGCTTAAGATGTAGGGAAGTTTTTTTGTGTATTTGACAGTTTGTAGAATGACGCATAAGAAAAATTTCTTAAGTAAGTTGTAGCGTACTTTTTCTTAATTTTCCAAAATATTGTTTCAAGTAGATTTTAGAAGGCTTTAAGAGGGCCTCGCTGAGGCAAACCATGCTTATTCTGCTAGAAAGTCATAAAAAGGGGCAATAAGTTTGGTAAAAGTTGAAAAAAATTATATTTTCATGGACAATGTCAAGAAATTTGAAAAAATAAAAAAATTACTGTTTCTGGAAGGTGGAGTGAGATAGAACTGTCCGAATTGCGAAGTTTTGTTGGAATTTGCATGCATAATAACGCCTTGAAATGTTTCACACTGACTACCAATCACCCTATATAACTCATCTTTTGTTGTAGAAAATACATGTTGGCTGATGCTAGAAAAAAAGGTTAGCACAATGAATGCCATGTTTTGAAAACATATTGAGTAATTTTAATTGTATTCAATTACGATAGTGTATACCCTTAGGTCATAAAAGACGTGGTCAATGAACTCTGCGCGGTCACAATTTAAACTTTCTTCTGTATTTAACAATAGCTTCTTCTTCAACCACTTTACACGCTGTAGTGTAATATAAAGCAAATTATTTATAAAATAATAATAAGCTTTATAAATGTAAGTTATTTAACAAATATTTATAAAAGCAAACTATCGGTTTGAATTAGTAAACACACACAACTAAACATAAATATAACAAGTCTTAAGGTCCAGAGCTAAAAGAGTCATAATAGAGGATTAGAAACAAATTTGTGTACGTTAATTTTTTTAATTTTTAAGTTAGGTAAAGAAAGAGATTATCTATACTAAAATATATTTTCTAGAAGGATGAAGTATCTCCTAGTTCTGGCATGAGCCACATAGAAAGCAACACAAGTTTAAGCTGTCGACAGAATCACCTTTTTGTTTCAAAGCAAAGTGGTGTAACTGGGACTCATACCACTTTTCCTGCAAATACTATAGTTGTTCTTGCTACTGATTCAAAGCATCTGGGGCTTGCACTAAGCTCCCAGCGAATTCATCAGCTGAGAATAAAATATCACAATAACTAATTGTTATAGGTTAAGTTTTAACAGACTAATTTCATTTGTTTAACAAATCTGTTTACTTGATTAATTCTCTGTGAAGAATTTTTTAGATGTAATCTGAAACAGAGGAAGACAGTTGCAGTGAGCCAAAAGTTTTAAATTATAATGCCGCCAGTGACGATTTTGTTCATCAGAATTTGAACTATCTGGTAAGTAACAAAAAACCTAGGCCTATTGCATTGTTATTATGTTTAACAACAGTATCTAAATTGTTTAAGGCACTCTATTAATTTTTGCACTGGCGTTATATGGTGTAATTTTTCAAATTAAAAAAAGAATTACAATTCCTATAGCAAATTGAGCAAGTTTTACTTTGAGGTTAGGTTGGATTAAGTTAAATAATAGAATTTTGTTTTGAGATAATGTTTCCTAAGGCTAGTTATTTAAACTTTACCTACTTCCTAGTCACCTTTACTTATTTACTTCAGTTACACTTTCTAAATCGAAACGAATAAAAAGTAAACAATTTCATGAAGTACACTACTTGCAATTAATTGTTTTACAGCCTTAATAATTTCCAGTCAACTGAAATGAACCTATTTGTACAAGTTATCTGTTTATGATACTGATCAAGAAGAAATATCGGATTCGAACGACAAAAGTGAAGTTGAAAAAGGAGCAGATCATTTTAAAAACAGTAGTTGTAACTGTAAGACAAGTAGTCCTGAAAAATTCCTCTGGAAGGACGCCAAAATTCATTTGAAAATTGTAGAAAATTTCACCATTCTCGGCACAAAATTTATTTTTATATGAACAAAAGTATCCAGATCGACATGGTCCTAGAGGCGACTATACTAGGCCACCTAAAACTGCTACAAATATTTTTAATATATTTCTTACATATTGCACAAGCGTAAAAGTTTGCAAAAATTACTTTCTCGGCTCATACAAAATGTCTGATGAAAGATTAACCAGGGCTCTCAAATTAGACAAAAATTTTCAATTGTCAGGTACTGACAACGAGGGAAGCCTACTCCTAAAAACAAAACTTTCATAGATGCCCTGGCTTTGGTGCAGCGGCACTGGTGATTAACTATCCTATGGCTCATAACGCCTTATGTGCGAAAATCTAGTCATTCGTTTGACGTACGAACTTTACAATGGGATTTGTGAAGAGCAAAGACTGTTAAGGCAAATTTTGTTAAGGAAAACACTACCGAAGGAAATTCTATTCTTAATTTCACTTGCACTTCCATGCTCCACACAAAGAAACTTGCTTAATTTGTGAGAAATTGTAAAATCAAATGGCTTTTGCGGTTGACGAAGAAAAAAGAAATTCTCTACAAGTGCAACATGTCTAGCAATTCGGAAGATCTTAAAAATCTAGGGACGTCATTAAGGCCAATACAGAGACTTACTATGCATTTTCTTTTTACTTGAAAAAGTCATTGGAGTTTCCAACACTAACTAACCGGAATGATGACTACAGTATAATAAGCTTAGCTTCTACCTGTACATCCTTGGTTGGCTAGGCTTTATGTATTGCTGGAATGGGACCAAATGCTCAAAAGGCTCTAAGGAAATTAGAGAATGTGTTCTGAAGCACATGCTGTCTAGGGCTCTTACAGCTGAACATGGTGGGATGTGCAGCACCACCAAATATTTGGTTCATTTCAAAATAAGAATACCTAAATGTCCTTGCTTTTGATGAGATTCCTGGGTGGGACACCCTGGCGGAATCTCTGAGATCAACCTAACATTCGTGCATAGTGGCACTTCCTTATACCTGCCCAACGACTTCGACTTTGCCAGTATTGAAGATATTAGTAAAGGGGCAACAAATATACTGTCGCTAGTATGATAAACAGTGATAGTTATTGCATTTAATGAAACCCTTTTCATTTGACAGTAGTACATCTTATGAATACTTGTCAAAAGAAAAATTAGAGACAAAAATCACAAAAATTTAATATGACAAGGCTAAAGAGTCAGGAAACTTAATTAGAATCCAATGGCTACGACAAAAAATAACTGAGCCATGCACTATACACTTCAAAGAGAGTCTGATACATTACATGACGTTTTTAGAGATATACATAACACCATCAAAAAGACAAGGGCGAATTGTAACTAATTTTCCCACCATACCTCTTGACAAACTTTACGAAGGACCACGTGCAGTGACATAGGCGAAAAATAGACGTGATAGACCTGCTTTCCTTTATCAATCCTATAAGCCAAGCTTTCTTTCAAACCCTTACAACTTCAGCTAATGTCCTAGATATCGGACATTTAGTACATAAATTCATCAATGACCTAAATAATGCAGAATGATTACATGATGCAGAATGTTGTATGCTTTTAACATTGTAACAGTTCTTGTTCAATACATGATGTATGTAGTACACATTTGATTAAAGAATATCGTAATATGCTTTTTCAACTACCCTTACATTTTTTACAGATAAAATGGTGTAAGGCACTTGGCTACAAAATTAAATAGTTTTACTACCTTCTAAATTTTTTTTTCAGAAGAAAAAATGTATTAACTCAAAATGAACATTTTTTAATAAGTTTCTAAAAATAAAAACATTTATATTATAAATGAATTGATTACAGCAAGTTAACTTTAAGCCCTTATTACTCAAAACTGTGTTTGTGTGACTTAGCTTTTAAACGGCTCATTAAGAGTACAATAAAGTTGAACTTGGTTTTAGTTACTTATTTTGAATCATCAACAACTTATTTTTCGTCGTGTAAAACCGTTATCTGTAAATTTATAACAAAACGCTGTTTTATCGTCAATAGTATTTTACACACTTGGTTGTAGCATCATAAAACTACGATATGCTATACTTTAATTTGCCTTAAAATGAAAACATTTGAATGTTATGTAACTAAAGAATATATAAACAAGTTAAACGTCCAGTATTAAAATGCAATTGCACTGAACAAATGTATTTACGAACTGCTGTGTATAACCAAAAGCGTATGATTACTGAAGAAGTGTAATGTCTCTGAAAAAAGTCAGATAAATCACTCATAGTACAGCTTGCTGCGACAATTGTGATTATTAACTAGCTCCAACTCCTAAATTTTCAGTGTTGTTTGCAGCTTTTAAACTTTGCGTCGTATTTCAAGTCTCTGAACGTAATTTGTATTGTTACTGCTGCTTGCTACAGTATTTTCCGATCACACTGTGTCATTTGTCTGTTTTGCTAATTTTAGTAGCTACATACTTTAGATTTCTTACTAAGACCTTATTCACCACCAGTTGCAGAACAAAAGTTCTGTGTATTCACTTAGACGTTATAAAACGAAGTACCTTATGTTTTTTGTAACATAAGGTAACCTCAGCTCCAAACACATCGAAATACCAAGTCTCTACTGTACTGTAAAAGAAAATTTTAGTTTGATTAAATAGACGTCATGAAAAATGATGTTAATATTGTCAATACTGCACTGATAGTTTTTCACTTTTCTTTTACGCTAATAAAATTACGGCTTCCTCTTGTTACATCTTCTATAACTTCGATTGGACGAAACATAATCATTTCTTTGGTCCCTTTGTTGAGTCTGTAACCATACATTACTGGCACATAATACAAAGGTAGACAAAGCCACATGTACAAAATGTAAAATAAAAAAAATCTACCTTGATAAGCGTAGCAATATTGACAAGAATCAATGTGTATTCTGATTACATACAATGAAATATGTTTAAAAACATAGTTTTTTTTAAAAAAAATATGTAAATAATAATACTGTCTGTCCTTAATCCATCTCAAGTAAATAATATAGTAAAATTAATTTGATATGAAAATTACATATTCGATTTTGTATTTAGTTCATTGGGAACAACTATATCAAATCTAGCAGTTGTACAATATATTTCTTGCAACCTATAATATATATTACATAGTACAATTTGATTTTCCTACTTAGAGTGTTGAAAACTTAATGGAAATATATTTCGATTTAGATATCTTTATTTTCGTACTAACTTTTTCTTGTGCAGGTATAATTACAGGTTTCAGTTTGTAGGTCAATTTGTATTGTTGCCTGGTGATAGTCGGATCAATTCGTTACATCCAAAGACTACAGACAATGACACATAGTTACGTACAATATGTCGTAATACGTCTTTGTTAAAGCGACTGTAATCGCCTGATGTCACAATGTACAGACAGTTAGATATGTAAAGTAGAGGATGGCCGGGATTGTAGGATCAAATATTTCATTCTAACAAAAAGGAAAACTGTCACTCAATCAAAAGTCTTTAAATGTATTCAAATGTCTTTAAGTTTTAGTAACTTAAATTACTACTAATAATAATAATTTAAACAGCCTATAGTATTATTTTAGTAATCCATAACAAATATATATAAATAGACAGTTTATACATCACATTATCATCTGTTTAAGGCATTTATATATTTTACAAACAATACGTATTGTTTTTAAAGACGTCTTTTTTATACATCTTGATCTTGATTAAATACTAGGTTTCAAATGTGAAATAACACAAATAATCTTAAAGAAACGTCTGATGCAAGAAAATAATTATTTAACTGCTGCATTATGAATATAAAAACATATATCTACGAAACTCCAACCCTTTTATATGTCAATTGTTATTCAATAGCTATTAGTCACAAGTAAAATAAAATAAAATACAGTGTGAAGAAGGGTTAATGTCACGAATACTATATTTTGAGAAATCACGAATAACTGCTTTCAAACTCTATGTAATAAAAGTTGTATAGTAAGGTACTACAGATTTACACCAGAACTTTCTACATTTATACGTTACAGGGAACAAGCAACAATATAAGCCACATCTTACACACAGTGTGTTTTTTTTATTTATTGAAATATCTAAAAAATTACATTTGTAAAGATGGAAAAAGGGAAATGTTCCTAATAGGATATGTTGGACTCTTACCATGATTTTTAAATTCATAGTATGGTTTTGAATACAACAATAAAAGTATTGCTATGTGTAATACAAGTATAATATTGTGTACATGTAAAAGGGAGAAACTACAATAGGCCCAAATTGCCTATTTGGGCAATCTTAAATATATAAGACTGTCTAAAAATTAGAATTTCCATAATAGGCAACGTTGAACCCTCACCAGTTTAAACAGAATCATAGTATAGTATAC
>JAGFPH010001882.1:27417-62737 GCA_018207615.1 Philaenus spumarius
GTTAGACAGACCAGCATTTCTTCTTTTCATTGGATATGCGTACTCCCGAATAGTTTCAGTGTTACGAAAATATCCAATTGTAATCCTTTTCACTGTGGTTTCAGTTTTGACACAAGAACCTGGTGTGATGCACTGAATCCCTCCCATAGCATGAAAAGTGCCTAGCCCATCTAACGTTCGTACATTCACGTCAGCATTGTCAAAAACATGTTGAAGAAATCCATCTGATTCAATAACTGTGGAGCCAGCGCTGATTAGTAAAGTCATGTAGGTTGTAGCTTCATTGTATGACGCGCACACTCCCATTGAGGACAACATGTTTATTAAGTGTCTGGATTCGTATAGTCGATGTAAAGATAAAGCAAGACTTGTCTGTATAGATGAAAGAAATAACCTAGGCCTTACTGCAGATACTATTGCATGATTTATAACAAGGCATTTCTTATCAACTTGCTGTGATTCGGATAAGCTTTTCTTTTTTGTAACATGTGATGTAAACATTTTAAGAGTCGATTTTCTCCACCAGATTTAATTGCTTCCAAATCTGGATACGAACTGAAATCATAGCTTTTCCTTTGTATGTCTTCTCTTATAATTGAGGCCGCCGCTAAAACAATCCTCTTTCTCTCTTCTTCTTCTTCATCAACAACCCTATTTTTATACCATTGGTCCATAATTTTATGCACATTGTCAGTAAGACAAAAAACACTTTTTTTCCAGAAAATTTTTTCATTGTTAGTCTTTCTTTAAAATGTTCTTGAAGGAGATTTCTTAAATGCTAGTTAGAATAAATCTCATCTTCATTGGTTAAAGTTTTGAAAATGTCCTGAACTTCTTTTATCGTGTATTGGCACTCATCATTGTTTTCTATGTAATTGCATACTTTAGTAAAGGTAGAAGTTAATTTTGTTTTCGGCCTACCTTTTTGTGTTTCAATCGGCTTAGATTTCATAAATTCTGAATAGCAATGTCTGTGATAACGCGCTTCTGCTGCTACCAAATCGATTGCACTTAAAAGTCGGGCTTTTACAGTTTCACCCCGTACATCATTTCTAACGTTGCACTTTTGTAAAAAACTGTCTTTAAATTCTATTGTTGTTACTTCGTGAAATGCTTTTCTATACTGAGATGGAGTTTTAGAGTTATGATTTGCTAATTTTCCACAAATAAAACAGCACATCTTAAAATCAAACGTATCATGATGGGTTCTACGAGTAACTCCAGTGGTTGACGTACTAGGTTCATTGTTTTGTTCCTCTAGTTTCTTAATAGCTGCTTGAATACTCGAAGGTCTTGTGTATTGTTGCCTACATAACTTGTGTAGTTTGATAGTACTCTTTCCTTGTAGTTTTTTATGTAAACTATCTTTTCTTTTATTACTAGCTTCGTAAATAGCGTCAATTCCATTTTGTACAACTACAATATCCTTGATAAGTTCGTTACCGCAAATTAAGCAAATCAAATCTGAATCATCCATTGTTCAGTTATTTATAATAATGACTTTAGTAAAAAAGTTTTTCAAATTTAGAAAGAAAATTATAAAATTAAACACTTATTGTAAAGTTTTAAAATATTTTAAGTATTATGCGTTTTAAATATACTGTTGTTTTTAATATGATACGAAAACAGATAAATTATGAATATGAAACTAATTTATTTCTAAAGTAAACAATACAATAGGGTTACCTTGTGAAAACTCGGTAAGGAATCATAAATAAGTAAAATAATAAGGCCTATTTTTCCCCTTTATTGGCTTGGCTAAAAGAAATCATATTGTGTGTTTATCACTGCAATAATAAATACCAGAAAATAAATAAATAATAAAAAAATAAAATAAATGTTTACGTCTATTAACCATTGTAATACCTATAATTAGACCAGCTATACAAATAAAAGTCCAAACAATAGGCATCTACTGCAGATTGACCGCTGATATGCCAACGGGCTGATCCGGTCATCGAGGACTCGTGCGCCCCGCGCCGTCTCCCTTTGTCAGTCCGATTATGTCAACTGGCTGCACTTAACATTTATAAAACTTATATCATTTTAAAGATTGAAAAATACCCTAAAAGTTTTATTTGTGCCATTTTTTCATAACTTGTCTCATATTAATAAAAAATAGCTAAACATGTAATTATTGTAATAGAAAAGTTAAAATTTTAACATTAAATTTAAAAATACACGGTAAATAATTGTTTTATAGCTTAAACGCAAAGAACATTTTTGATAGAGGATATTATAAGGATTACAATAACGAAATAAAAATTACTCTATCGCTTTTTATCTCTTAGATATTGACAAAATAAAAAATCTTTCAAAAGTGAACTTTAAGGGGGGTAAGGGGGCAAGCAAGAGGGGGAGGGGCGGGGACTTTTCAGAAAATATTCCTTATATAATCAACTAACATCCATGAAAAAATCAGCTTTTCACTAATTAGTTCCCACTCAAACCCTTTATTGACTGGGCTAAAAGGGCAGTACTTCCTAAACATGTCTATTTGAAAAGTTAAATTGACATTATTTCGATAAAGGCTTGCTGAAGTTTTTAGAAATGTGTAAATACATTTTAAATTTATATTGGGTTGATCTCAAGAAGTAAAACTTTGACATTTCAAAAAGTTATTGCTGTAATACAAACATTTGTTCAATTCAATTATTCAAGTAGGCCTATGCTGTATAAACTTAATTACATTAGCAATTATGATTTACGGATTGATTCTGTCTTTAGATAATATAAATTTTCGTATACACCGTATAAATTTAAAAGTAGAATTTATTAGTTCCATTACCAAATAATATAACGTATTTAACTATTGCATCTGAGCCTTGTTTATTTATGAATTGCAACTTAATAGATTTATATAAATATATTCAGACAAGTTTATTTAAACAAATTTTACTGAAGGCAAAATTTGTTTATTTGTTTATTTAACAAATAATGACAACGGCACACAACCATTGACTTGGACAAAATGTATTATAATATTAATTCACGCATTCTTACGATATTAATGTTGTAATTAAAGAAAAACAATAATTATTAGTACACAAGTTCTGTCTGATCGCCTTACTACCACGTTTAATGTATTTTCCACCCTCTCTTATATATTTTGTATGTAACGGTTTTATCGAGTTTGTATCTAAGTCGACAAAAAAAATTAATTACTATTTCAAGTACGTTTGAGTTACTATTGTTTAGGTTAAAAGCTGAAGATTTATTCGTATACATGTTATTTGTGTATTATATTACTGGTATTGTTTAATGTTTTGAGTAATTAAATAAGCGTTATCAGTATGCATAATACAATCATAAACTCTAAACACTTAAATATATAGAATTATTGTATATTACTAAACAAACTTTTTATTCTTTACATACTAATACACATTTGACTAAGAATATTACTTTATCATTTATATGTGATTAGACTGAACTTAGAAATGCATCCACAAAAACATTTATGGCCAAATGAAATACTTAGGATTGGAATTATATATTATGTTAAAAATGATTTTCACATTGGGGATTTAAGGAATTGTATTATTACTAATAAAATTACAAATGGTGTTAATAAACTGTTTTTTTATTCATTTCAAGCTATGTTGTGTAAATTTAGATTCTGGACTATAAAAACATGTATACAGATATATATCATAATTTTTAAGTCTTAAAAATGTATGTAAGCTTACATTTACTTGCCAACCATAACCATGACCTGTATTAAATAAAATTTATAAGTTATTTTTTATAGATAGTTTTCTTTAAAACAGTTTTTACGCCTTGTTAATATTTATAACTATGTATATTAATAAGTGCAAAATTTAATACATTTTGTTAACCATCTACTAAAATATCATACTTTATATCAATACTTGTTTATTCTTATGGGAAAATCATTTGAATTGTAGTACGTAGCCGAATCAAATTATCTCTGAAATCGCTTGGCTTCGGAGAAAAATGTAAACAGATCTAAGACCAGCTGGAAATGATTTTAACCGACTCAGAACTGATCCCCCTACAATTCCAGTCGATTATTTGTAAGCTACAATAAGGGTTGAAATGGTAGTGGTAAAAGTGTTAAATTTTTAACCCACAACCAAAAATACATTAATTGCTTTTGGATTGAATGTAATATAACAATATATTTATTTAATATTTTGAGTAAAATAGTGATTTAAAAAAACACAAAATGAGGACAAATTAATTCTAACTCTCAAATTTGTCAAGAATGTCACTATTATGGAGAACTTATACAATCTTTATCGGTCAAATGTAATTCGACATGGTATACGAAATTTGATCTTTTTTCAAAATAAAACATTTTAGTCTTTTTGCTCGTTCCAATATTTTGATTTTGTTTTCCAAAGGGTTGACTGAAATACAAAGAGAATAAGTCAGAAACAAATTACTACTAGAAAAACCCGCTAGGATATTTTGAAATTGAACTTTAAAAAAAAATCTGAAATCTGTAAATTACAAAAATGGCTGTTTGTTCTTTCGACACTAACTCCACTAAACTTGAAGGGCACTTTCCAAGAACAGCTGATTTTATGCTTAAAAATAATTCTAACTCTTTTGAAGTTAGTTTATTTTAAAAGATTCTGCTTAACTTGAAATATTCTGGGATTTTTACTTTTATTACAACTATTGTATTAACAAAAAACGTTTTAATTTAAATTATTTACATATTTATTTTGTGGTTATTGTTTTTTATAAATTTGTTATTAATAACAGATTATAAAAAATGTGTTAATCCAGGAAATCAGAATCATACAAGAGTTTTCCTTATTAATAATATAGTTATGTTAGGAAGCTACATTAATTACATAATTCACCCTTAAGAAAAACTTTAATTTAATTTATTTGTCAAGCTTTTTGACATCTTGTATGTTTGATGTAAACAAATTTAAAACAGTTTTAGCTACATTTTGGAAAATTAATAACGGATTAATTTAAGCATAAACATACTATTCGACAAACCTGTTTTAAAGAAACATTGATAATTTAATGTAAACTATGATAGATGGTGTAATTAAACCTAACACAAGTTATTAACATCATTATTTTTAGTTCTAAATATAATGCCCAACGTAAATTAACATATTTGACTTAAATGAGTATTGAAGCAATATGTGTTAGTAGTTTTTAGCAAATTCACAATATTTAGATATAACAGTTAAAATATAATTTAAAATTTTAATAATTAAGAAACCGTCGACTCTTCAAGAATTATTTATTTTTTTAAATTAATTAATTTAAAAAATAAATTGTAAACCTTTTGTAAGTTAGGTTCTTACATCTGTTTCTTTTAAGTTGCTTTATCCGAAACTTCATATTTTTAAACATGTTGTGTCTGAAAGAGTGGACGTAGCTTTCAATATTTCAACTAGAACTTTAAGCTGTATACGATTGGAAATAAAACATTTTTAATTCTTGAAACCTAGTATTAGGAGACTAGAGAATATCAAAAATTAAAAAAAATATTTAACAAAAGTTCGAAAAGTCTAAATACTAAACCAAGGAAAGGAAGAAGTCGTGCAGTCAACGGTGCAGTATATAGTATTACATTTTCGAAAATGGTTAGTATGCATTTTTTATTAATGTGCTCAGGAAATATAATAATATTGTACTGCCTTGACATTGTGTCAAGTTATGATAAGTGTGAATAATGAAGCCAGTAAAATATTTTAATACTGATTTATATATTAATAAAATTATAATTTCAGAGAATTTAATCCTAAGCGGTAGATTTGAAAACTAAAACTTATGGATCCTAATAAGAACAAATGCATGTATTATATTTTAAATATTATCATGTTCGGTTTAATTTTTTTTTAATAACAGCTTCTTATTTCGTTCTAGAATGCATTTTTGTACAATCATCTTAACATTTAAAAACACATTATTTTAAAAATATTAAATTAGTATTCATACTTGACTTATTTTATAAATAACTGTCTTCTTTAGTCTAAACAATTTAATTATAATAATTGTTTCAATTGCATTAATTTGCCTTTCGTCTACACAAGTATACCCCTAAACTAAAAGTAGTTTGTACATTGTTTCATGTTTTCGAAATAGTTTTGTAGTCAGTCTATTAAAGTTTCATACAAATCTACATTTGTATCAAACTTTTGATACACTAACTACTTAAAGTTAAATTCATTGATTTAATTTTATTTATCAGTTAGTAGTTAATTCACGTTCTCAAGGGAACCTATTGTGCAATTTGTTATTGTGAAAACACAATGTCTATAAAACGCTTTAACTTACGGATTAAGATATTAACCAAAGCAGCAATTATTTTACGTGTTTAATTGTTTATAATGTTTATTTGCCTCTCTGGCTACACATGTGTATATTTAATTACACTTAGGGTATATTTATAAGGCTAATAAAATATTTTAAGTCAAATAAAAGCTAACAAAAACAACTCAATTTTAGATATGTATCTGAATACTTAAACGCATAGCAGTTTGAAAAAAGCAATCTGTTTCATCTCTTTACAACGATATTATGTCTCATACGAGCTGAGCCTTCTCTCACAAGGCAGAGAATGATAAAGTTTTAAATGCCTGTTTCTAATTTCCCCGAGGAACCTTCGTTACAACGACGATGAAAGTTATTTGAAGTTGTATATCACACTCAATTGTAATATAAATTAAAATCAATAAGATGTTACTCTTCAGAGTTTCGAAAGAACGTACAAGTTTACAAAGTTCTGGTATAGCTACATTATACATATTATTTTATAACTTTATGCTCCATATTTTGTTTGTTTTTGTGTATTCTACATTATATTTCTTTTTTTTTATTCAATGAATGCAATTACAAATAATGAAGTGTTGTATCAAAAGGATAATATAAATATAGTTGTATCAAAAGGATAATATAAATCTATGTTCATTTTACTGGTGATAACACACATGTTAAATGTTCCAAAAACATAAAGAAGAACGTATATAAATAAGGGACACAAATATTATTGTAATATATTTTATCATACGTAGGACTAGTAAGTATTAAATTATAATATATTGAATTATGAAAATGATTAGTATGATTTTCTACCAGTACGTAGCTTTTATGTTCAACAGGATAGATAATATCTATTGTTGGTTGCTTGCAAAAGTTGACATTTATTTCATTATAAAGTACAGCGTGTCCACAAAGAGGTTGCTATTTTTGAATTAATATGCCGGACATATCAAAACTTCTACAAACTGGAAACTCTACAGTTATATTACACAGATATGTAAAATAGTTACCCTCGAGTTTCATTTGCTTAAGATCAATAAAATCAAAATGGCGGAATAATAACCTCTTCATAGGACACGCTGTATATATCCTTATCCTGTAACAGCTCAACACTGAAACACAATTTGAAGTATAATAATATATTTGTAATGTTTACCTCAAGAATATACTAATTCTACGTACTTAAGAAGCATTGCTTTAAGTAAACTAAAATACTGTACTACAATGCCACTGTCTTAGATAAATGTATTGCAAGGAATATTGCTTAATTAATTTATCATTTGAATCTAAAATTTATGTAAAAATGGTTTTCTACAGAAATTGAATCACATATGTATTATTTATAAGTTTCTTAAAAAATATTTATTAGAAAAACCTGTATAGAAACAAAACAAAACACAATTTACTAGCTTAAGTTTGAAAGTAATTTATAAAATCTATACACTATTGGAGTAACAGTTTATTAAAGTAAAATATTATTCAGAAATGCTTCGGGTATAATTAAAATACCAATACTTGCAAAAAAGTTCAGTTATTTTAAGTTAATATATAAGCATTATTTTACATATCATACATTAATAGTGGCAAATTTAAAAAGAAACAAATTTTCTAAAAGTTAACTACAATGACATAAACTTTAGAATACAGTTGTAATATGATAAAATAACAATGTCGTATATTTTACAAAAACGTACAAACAATTATAATTTCTAATTATTAGGTAATGATTTAAATTTTCTACTATAAACTTTTAACTTGGTGTCATTTCTTTTGCAAATCTTTAGATTAGCTTAGTGCGTAAAACGTATTAACAGTTCCAACTACATCTAGGTTAAACTGCGTAAACAAAATATTTTATCTTTTAATATTTTCAGTCTTGATTTGTTTGTTTACATTAAAACAGCTATCTTTAATTTAGGATATATTGTTGTTGTGGCAAATATATATATATATATATTTTTTTAAATAAGGAAGGCTTTGATGATTAATATTTAACAATATTTACAACCAATAGATAGAACCAAATACAAATTTACTTTAAACAATATTAAGCAATGCTTTTTGGTGTAAATAATTTTTAAAATTAAATTATGCAATAGACTTTATTTATGAGAGTAAACAATGTTATATAGTTTTTTTTAATTTAAGGTCTATTTAAAAGAACAAACAACTCATATTTCATTTATTTCTCATTTCTCACCTCAACATTTTAAAATCTTTCGCGTCTTTCAAGCTAAAGCAATAGCAGTTGTTTTGAACAGGTTGTCTCTGTAAAGAAAAATTGATTAAAATTAACACAAATAATACAACTATATATCAATTCACATATTATCTCTTACTAAATTAATAGTAATTGTATGCAATAAGTAAGTAGATTTATAATTATTATATATGTATTTTAATACACTGTCCTAGTAATAATGCCAGTCCGTTTTAAGCTGAACCTAATATACCAAATAATGTTATATAGGTAACAAAGAAAAACTAAAGTTATTAAATGCATTAAGTTTTAATAGTTTTTCTCATAACCTATACTGACGCGGATTATACAGAAATTTAGTGGCTGTTGTGCATAATTAGTAAGTTTTGACATATCTCAAAGAAAATGTTTTGATGGAATGTTTTTTGTATAAAATCACTTACAAGTCAACACAAAATTTGTATTATTTGATATTGGTCATACAATCGCTTGACAATATATCAGTAAAAAAGTACAACTTTACATAAAACAAGAATACTTACTACCTACTGTAAAAAGAAATATAAATAAGGAGTTTCTAATATCTATTAATAAGAATTAATAGTGTTTAAGTTTATTATATTTATTTTATTTGAAGGTTTGTATTTTATCGCTTTCATAAATAATAATATTAGTTAATTTCTATTCGTTATTCAATTGTAACCAAACTAAATAAAAAAACGTTTGATCTAGCTTCAAACGTTTGTTCAATATTATCTTTATTTTTTAAGTCTCTCTTTTAATTTGTTTAGTATCAATCATGAGCGTATAATTTTTTTATGCATAATTTCTATTACAATGAATACATCTATTGAATATTCAAGTAAAGATAGAAAGAAAAATATTGATATCATTATTATGTTAACAAATTCCTTTCGGCTTGTACTGGATTAGAAGGAAAATTGTACGTCATCCCAATTATTCCCACAAACTGAAAAATTAACTAACTACACGCCAGCCATTTACGCTAATAATTCGAGTTATAATTGAACCATTTGTGATGATAGAATGTGGGTATATTTAGGAGAAAAAACATTTTTAAACAGGTTTAAAATTGTATATATAAAAGAAGTAATAACATAATTCTTCTGTCACATCTTTCTCTAAGGATTAGTCATAAGAAAATTGTTTAGTGCAAAGGTTTTGGATAATATTTAGAAGGTCTGCTATAATTTTCAATAGATTTTCACAAATAAAGTCACCCAGCAGTTTGTTATTAACATCATCAGCGTGTTTTTCGAAATATAAAAAATGAGCATTTGTTAAACATAAAGATAAACCCATGGAGAATTAGTGCATTAAATTATATCAAATGTCTACCTTGAAAACACCTTATCATTAAATACTAATATTACATTTAAACTTAATTATTTTATTTTAAATAAATGTGTATACTTAACTTTTAAATATAATCACGTAGCATAGTTTGTAAAGATATTGAGGCCAAGTGGCTACATATCACAGAGTTGAGTGGAGTGGACCTGACTCGAATCTAAAGTATGTTTTATTATTATTAATCTGTTTAATTTTTTGTAGAGACAGAGTTTGAATAGTGATGCGAGACATTTTTTCGCCAGTTTTTTAAGTGCTGTTTGACTGTTGGGATTTGTATATTTCTGTAGCCTATCACGTACACCTTATACAGTAAGCAGGCACAGGCGTTTATCACTTAAATTTCTGCTTGGAAGTCAGTAAATTGCTGCCCAAGACTAACACTGATGTTTGTCTCTGGTAATACGCTGTATATGTGGAACAGTTGCTCGAGTTCCTGCACATTCTATGTACCAGACTATGGTGTCAGTTCATGGTTTGTTATTCATTTTACAATCTTCTTTGTTTCCGAGCATTACTGAGTAAGGTCTACTAAAAACATAATTAGCCACCATGATGATCTATTTCTAACATAATTACACTTTTCTTACTTGTAGTTGTCTCTTCTTACACAAGCTGCGAAGAGTACACACGCTTCAGGGTTATTTATTTGCTGGTGGAAACAAGGAGGGAATAAATACCAGCCACTTAAACTTAGGCCAAGATGCTTTATGATATAGAACTGTGTTCACATGTTATTAATAATGTTATTATTAACCTTTATTGTAAACATTAAAATGTAGATAAATTAATAAAACTCTACAAAAATAAAACATATAAAATGTATGGTCCTTTAAGAATAATGAAACTGTAAGAAGTTAACTACTTAATGTAAAGTTATTTGGAAAGTCGTGAGTCGATTGGGAAAATTATGCATATATTTTGTAACTAACTACTTATTATTATAATTAAGTAACCTTTAAATTTTTTGACATTTGAGATTTGGTCATTTTCTACTTTCAATTCATTTATAAAACAAGTTACTGATTATTATTGCGTGATTGATTTAAAAATTATTAGGGTATTAGGGTTATTAGGGTACTTACTTTTTGTAAGTAGACAAAAAATACAGTTTTAGAAAATTAAACGGCCTTTTCACCGGAAGATGGCTTGGTGTCAGAAAGCTGTCATGATGAAGAAGAAGAAGGAGGAGAAAAGGGGGAGGGAACATTTTAAAATACATTTTAGTGTTCATAAACATTGATATAAGACTGAGTGTTAGTGTAAAATGATCAAAACTGGTACACTTTACCTCTAACTCTAAAAGCCACATCATTTAATATAGTATTGAATAATATGCGGATTTGTTTAGGTTGAGTTTTTTTTTTCTATATATCCCCAAGATACAAATTTAATCAAAAACACAATACCCTTCCTTAAACCCATATTTATAAATCCAAAAATAATAAAAAGTGACAATTCGCCTTAAAATATCGCCTTGTTGACAGCTCTCACCTTCTGGCACCAATCCAACATCCAACGAAAAGTTTCGTTTCGTTTTCTAAATCTGTTATTTTACTTCGCTGCCTACTGACAATGGTCAAACCGCTACCTCTAGCGTTAAAAACACATACTGACACATAATCTGACTTAATCTAATAACTTTACTCGTAACTAAATCCACTCATCAGACAAAATAATAAAACATTAACTTGCTATTTAAATGTATTGAAAGTAGACTAGAACCTAGTTTCATTTGGCACAGATTTTAAGGATGTTTTCTTTTTAATCACAATAAAATTACGCAATTTGAAAAAGTGAATTTTAGGCTTAACTCACGATTTTCATAAAACTATCTATATGAAATCAATGTTTTTGGGCTGAATTACTTTATTTTAGTAGACTTTTACTAATTTTAAATGCATTGTTTTAATATTCATAATAACGGTTGTTTTGACAAGTCATTTACTTTCCAGACAGGTGAAGGAAATAGTAATATAAGAAAAGTAATGACAAAATGACAATAATTAAAATATGTTTATGTATCATATTTGATGGAACCTCCCTTGCTGCCTGATACAATAAAAATAACACCTAATTTATGATAATTTCGAGTATCTTATTGTGCTACAATAAAATTGTGAGTTAAGATATCCACTATATTATTCTTCTTCTTGAAGCTATATTAGTATACAATTTCATGTATTAATTCAGATTGTTTTTATTCTTGTATTTATAAACTATAATATACTATAAGAAGGAAAATATGGAGTCCCCCAGTTTTCAGTGCTTGGACCTATATTGTTTATAATTTATGTTTGTGTAGAGGTGGCTGGAGGTTAGTACTTATTAACTTGCAGATGACACTGCGTTGTGCTACATCAGAAACACATTTCTAGGTGTGGAAACTGCCATGCAAGCTGACCTTAATGTCCAAAGGTGTAGGTTTTCCAAACATTTTATGGTTTTAAATACGGATATAAGTTGTTATATAGATTTTAATCTCAGAGGTGGGTCTAAATTTAAAGACTCTATTTTATATAAATGTATGGATTGTGTAGTCGGAAATTCAGTGTGCTGTTCATGCATTGAAATAATACAAAAGAATTCATGCCAGTATTTGGGAATGGTTTTGGATGAACGTATAACGTAGAAAATGCACATTGCTAATTTAAAGTCTAAATGAAACACTATTTTATGTGTATTTTTTCGCTTAAAATATGTCGTCCCGAGAAGTGTAATTGTTTTACGTAATATTTATTTTTCCATAGTACATATTTGGATTTACATAGGACTGATGGTAACACAGAAGAGGTTCATACGACTTATATTAAATAAAACGAGAATGGTGCCATTTTTACCGTTGTTTCGATGCTCTCTGTATTGCCTCTTCTTATTTTACAAAGTCCTTAAAGTATTTTACATTATCAGTCAAGGTTCTTCAGTTTTTTTTAAACAAAATTGATTAGTTTTTAAGATGTGAAAGCAAAGCTTATGTATTCAAAGCAAGGTACCTAATTTATTTAATTAATTTAAATTTCTTCTCTGTAATTACTCCTAGACTCTATAATAAACTTCCAGTCAATATCCAAAAATTTAGTACTCTAAACAAATATTTGATCATTCTAAAGAACTGGCTATTAAGCATTGACGATGCGGAAGGCTTGTTGGATGTGGTTGTGTCATAGAACAATGTCGTGTGTGAGGGTGTGTCTGTGTGAAAGACGCTGGTCTGGAAGTATGTGTGAGTTAGTGTGAGGAAAAGAGTATAAATATAAAAATAATGTATTATTGTATAATTAAAATTCAGTATAATTTCTAGTTTTTTTTTTATTTACAACTTTTTAGTTAATTTTTTTATTGTACTCATAATCTTTTATACCAGTAAAATTTATTAAGCCTCCTGTTAAACTTTTTTATTAGTTTTTGATAATTGGATTCGCATTTGTTAATTTGTCTTAAATTTTTTCCCACTATTTGTATGTTTCCCTATAGTTTTTATTTTTAACTGTAAATTTAACTGATCCCATAACCATTTCTTAACTCTTTTTTTTATAATTTAATTTACTTCTACAACCTTAAAAAGGGCTTGCCCTAGATGTTGCCAATGTTATTTAAAATTCGGTGTCATTTTGTTTAAAAGTTAAGTTTCAATTTATGTTATATTACAAGTAGTTGTTATTTTAGTTTATACTTTATTATTACATTCTAAATGTTTATTTTATTTTGTACGTGATTGCATATGTATCATTAAAGAAATAAATATATAACAAAAAAACTACATATATTATTAACTGTAATACAAATGTAAAAAACTAAAAAGTTGTATTTTGACTTTTGTAAAGAAGGGATTGTTTATTGACCTTTTAAAATAAAAAATATTTTCATATTGTTGAATATTTATTGAATAGTTCTGTTTAAAAATATATGATGATCCAAAACTATTGTAGTTTATTTGAGAAACAGACGTTTTCTTCTAATGAAAAAAAAATAAACAATGGATTTAACAAAGTTCTAATGGATTTATGTAAAATATTTATCAGTTTATAATTTAAAATAATTATTTAAAACTAATACCTAAATAACAGTTCAAAAAAGAACTTTTAAGTAGAGAGGCCGAGTGGTTTAAGGCACTTGTACAGTTTGAGTCAGTTTTACTCTCCAACACAGTTATTTCCTCTATACGATGTTAACTTGTTAGTTTAACTATTGTAAAGTAACAACAATAAAAAAAAAATAAAAAATAAACTAATAACTATGGTTGGTTTACTTAATAAAATGTAGAGTTAAATGAAATATGATTAGAAAACATTAAACAAAATTACTGTTATTGATTTGTTTAAATTTGTTTTTAATTTTTCTTATTTAATAATGTGACCAATTCAGTCTTACTCCTAGATCGCATGATAGTTGCTAAACACAACTTGTGTATGTTTTAGTTGTGCGCGTCGTTTGTGTTTGCTTTCTAGTTGTAACTACATTACCTGCCTCCTAGATAGCATGATGGTTGCGTTTCTAACTTGTGCATGTTTTGTTTGTGTAGTGATAAGTCGATCAGCAAGCTAAACATGCACGATATTGTGATGGAACATTAGATGACAGTCTTGGTACAGTAGACTGTTAAACAATAAAATAGATTATATAAGGTACTCTACCAATTATGCTAAATTTGTATAATAATCACAAATATTGAAATTGAATTTATTATTGGCATTTAAAATAATCTATATAAAAACAAAAATCATTAACTAAAAATAACATACACATTTTAATAATATTATTAGATTGTATTACAATTATCTCTATTACAATGAGAAATATTTGTTTACTAAAAAAATTAAATAGAAATATAATAATAAAATGTTTAAGATTTTGATTTAAAAAAACCGAAACAATAAATTTTCAATCCGTTCACAGCTGTATTTGTGGGAAGAATTAATGCTATGAAAATATATTTCAGGGCGAAGTAGTTTTAGTTTTACCAACAAACCATTTAATTTTAGTTTGCTATTCATTTTCAAGTTCATTATAAATTTAACGTAAGTTTAAAAGAAATAATATAATAAATTTAATGACAAATTTATATTTCGCAAATAATGTTTATTATTTGCTAAATCGTTTATTTAAAGATGATTACCCCACAAATGGAAGTGTTAGTTGCAATTTAATGTAGCTTCTGAAGAATTATCATTGTTAAGTGCTGGAATTAGGATCAATCTTATTCGAAAACGAATAAACAACAGACTAGTAAGCCTACATTCTAACTACAGAACTACAGAAAGTAATTCTATTTAAGAAATAACTTTTGAGAGTTTATGACACAATATGACGTATTTACTTGTATTGTGTTTCAAATAATAGTCGAGATATCTTTGACAATAAAATACCAACAACCTGTAGTTTTGTGTATGCATCATTAGTTAAACTGCTCCTCATTCAAGTAGGTACAAAGTCTGGTGAGTAAAGTCAAAAGCTACTAAGAACAATAATACATTTAAAATTTATAAAAAATATAAAGCCATTTAAATACATCAGTCTAAAGAACTCAAAACTGTAAACATGTACAGAGTCAATCTGTAGAGTGTCCATCTTTCTAAAATTCAACATAAACTTTACTGAAAAAATTATTGAGTGTTAATTTTCTAAACCCAAACTGAATTCAACATTAGAAATAAATAAAATACTACTCCATTCATTTAGCAATTATGTAAATCAAGGAAGAATTTTAATGATATGCACTATCATGGTAAATTCAAATGTTGACGAATTCCTCCTATTTTAATATTCTAGAAATATTAAACCACATCCATAAAGCACTCATCCTTACTTAATTCTACTGAAACAATTCATGTGATTCTTAATTGTTGCAACACCGGACACTCATCCATATCGTGGTAAATATCTTTTACCTTTAGCTTAATAAATAGCCAGTACAAGTATACATCCTGAGGTCTGTCCGCTTTGAAATTTACATTCAGTGACTCTCCTCTTATTTAAAAATACATGATATAAATTGTATATTATTATAATCAGATATATAATGTTTCTTCTGAAATTCAAAATATAACTGTTTGTAAAACTTAATGTATGTTTATTTTCCGGCTTTAATCAACACTATATTTTTCACACAAGGTTTGAAATCTTTAAACTGTAATAAATAATGTTTATCATCATTAATGCAATTAATGGTTCCTTAACACGTTCACTGCTACGCCAATTTGGTAATCCTTATGTTAGGAGCAGCGTGCGAAGCACGCAATGCTCTGTGTATTGAAAATTCTCCCAACACGGGGGTTGGAGTTCGAAGCACGCAATGCGTAGTGTATTGACAATACTCCCAATACTGCGTTGTCTATTGAAAATACTCCCAACACAGGGGTTGGCGTACGAAGCGCTCAATGCATTGTGTATTACAAATACTCCTAATACGGGGGTTGTAGTGCGAAGCGCGCAATGAACTGTGCGTTGGCCGCTTCTCATAGTGACCAGTGTTAAGCTCACTTGTGCGTCCTTACCAGTGAACGTGTTAAAGTCTCATGCAGCTATCACAGTAGGTCCTTACGCCCCTCAAAAATTGAGTGGCTAACATAGAAGGTACGTAAAAAGCCAAGAGGTTGTACTGCACTCTAGGGATATTTGTTCTTTTCCAGTCTCGGCAAATTCACTAGAAACTTTATCTAGAACACTATATAAAAAGAAAAAAATAAGGAATTTAAGTTTAGAAGCAAGCCCAAAGACATCTCTAATTCAGCTTAATAAAAATTTACAATATATAGTAAATAATGTAGAGAGTTAAAGTAAATGAGAGGAAATAGATAAACTTACGTCGACAAGAAGAAGTGACTATTAGATGGACTTACCATCGAATGATTGAAAAGAAACTATTAAGATATCAATTATTACCTACCATAAGGCTTGGCCACGGTCAAGCATGTAGTCTTCAACTCCTACACAACGAAGTACCTTAAGATCAAATTTGGGATGTGTCTGTTATTTAAGTACTTATCATACCGTATTTAATGTCTTAATCTATATATTATTTAACATTGTATTGTTTGTCGCGAGGTTGGTTAAAATGACTACGATTTTTAACAATGAAACAAACAACATTAACTGTAATTACTAAATTTAATTTAATAGGCCTACAATTTACTGATACGATTCTTTAGATATTCACACGAGCTCATAAGATTTACTGATTAGTGGTAAGATATTTTAATAATTTTTGGCAATTTAGTAAGATATTATTTTAATAATTTTTGGCAATTTAGTAAGAACATATATAGCAATTAATCGAATAATGCACCCCACCTGATAGACGAAAACAACGGCTTTACTGACTTTGAAACCAATTTGATACCATTGTATACATGCAAAATAGGCAAAATTATAAATGCTATCAAGGAGTACGAAATATACAAATCGTTTAAAAACAGTGAAAACCAAGTCAGGAACAACCATCTGCATTTCTCCTCGAAACGTTATATGACACGGCTATCAGCATACAAGATAACGGGCTTGCTAACAAACGTCACCGCGTGATTAATTTGATTTGATTTGATTTGATTTATTTATCGATCCAGAAACACATGTTACAGTGTATTGATCTTGTCAAGTAATAACATAAATTAACTAATTACTAAAATACATCACTACAGCACAACAACAGCATAAAAAAAAATCAGAGCAACATTTAACAATTATACTAAAAAACAATATTCCTGACATCAGCCTGAAAAAACTCACTTAAACAATAAAAAGGGTTATTACAAATCCAGCCATACATAATTTTTTTTTAAATTTCTTAATATCTACTGAAAAAGCTCCAACAGGGAACATATTGAACATGGACATACCAATATATTGGTATGATGTCTGAGTTATACTTAGTCTAGCAAAGGGCTTGTGTATAAGCATGCCTTTTCTAGTATTGTGGGTATGCACATTATGGTTCATCACCAATCTACCAAGCTTCAATTTAGTGACCATCAAACATTCAAAAACATACTGACTTATGACAGTTGGTACCTGCATCTGCTTAAATAAAGACCTACAGTGCTCATCACACGAACTAAATGTGATCAGTCTAATAGCTCTTTTCTGCAAGAGCAACACTCTGTCGATTTTTGTTGCATTACCCCAAAATAGGAGACCAAACAATAGCACACTATGAAAATAGGCAAAATAAACAGTTCTTAAATAGCTTTTAGGAAAACAGTTTCTTAAATTTCTAATCAGGTACAAAGCTTTAGACAATCTTTTACAGACAGAGTCAATGTGCTGCCCCCAGGTCAACTTTACATCTAAATGCATGCCAAGCAGTTTAATGGGTTTATCATTAGCCTCGCACATAGCCCTGTTAAGGGTAAACACAATTTCGTGTGTCTTGTCTACATTTAATAAAAATTTGTTGGCACTGTACCAAACATTGGCTTCATGCAAGACTGTACCAGTGTATTCGTTCAAAGATTTTAGACATTGGTCAGATTGAAAAAAAGTCACATCGTCTGCAAACATGGCCACCCGGGAGCAGACATTTGCCTCCAGATCATTTATCATAACTAGAAACAGGAAGGGACCAAGGACCGAACCCTGAGGCACTCCAAATTTAAATTTATTTCCAGAGGATAATACACCATTAACAAAGACCTTTTGCCATCTATCAGAAAGGTAGGATTTTAAGAAATCACTCTCAGACCCAGCAACCCCATAATACTTCAATTTATTCAATAAAATGTCATGATCCACACAATCAAAGGCTTTGCTTAAGTCACACATTACAGCAGTTGTGGCTAACCCATTTTCAAAACCTTCTAAGATGTAAGAAATCAGTACATCCATTGCGCTTCTCACCGACATTTCAGGTCTAAATCCAAACTGACTTGCCGAAAAGAGATTATTTACTTCAAAGAAATCACTTAACTGCAATTTGAACACGGTTTCAAAATTTTTTGAAAATATAGGCACAATGGAAATCGGTCTATAGCTTTCCATCCTGCTTCTATCACCCTTCTTATAAATAGGCACCAGTTTAGACATCTTAAGTTCATGAGGAAATTTACCCTCCTGAACACAGGTGTTAAGACATATAGCAAGTGGCAGAGCAATACTGCAAATTACATACTTAATCAAAAAATTCGAAATATCATATATATCTCTAGACTTAGAAGATTTTAACTTATTCACTGCATTTAATATGTCACCATCATTAATCTTTTTCCAACTAAAACCAACATTAGTGACTTTAAAATTACTCAACAACTGACTGTCAGTTACATTTGTATTAGATATCTTAGTGCGCACTTTTTGTATCACTTCAGAGAAGAAAACATCAAAATCTTCAGCAGTTGGAGACTTAGCTGCCATTCTGTTTGATCGTCCTTCATTTCTAATCACTTGCCATGCTGCCTTACTCTTGTTTACCGATGCAGCAATATAGTCCTCATTCCACCTTCTCTTGGATTCAACTAAAGCATATTTATAGTGTTTCTTAGCTTTAAGATAATTTGCCTTACTTATCTCACTATTAGTTGCTTTCATCAGATCATAGAGAGCAAAGGCTTGGTTCTTCAAAGCACTAAGATCAAGTGAATACCATCTATTTTGCAGCTTTCGCGGAGTCATATCATTCACAACTCTCACTGGAAAGTAGACATCCATCCAGTAAACAAATATGTGTTGAAATAAGCTAAACATTGATTCAGCATCTTTGTTATCAACAACCTCTCTCCAGTTTATATTAGATAAACACTGCTTAAATTCCAACATTCTAGACTCGGTAAAACTTCTGAAAGTAGTTTTGTTACCATTACCGCAAGGACGGTATACACTCTTAAATAGGCTTAGTTTAGCACCCAGAAAACAATGGGCAGAAAAAGGAAAATCCAACACCTCAACATCAACTTCCAGTGGGCAGATATTAGTATCACATTGTCGATACACGAGTTACCTCGCGTAGGCTTGAAATTTGTGCAATAAAAACCACCTGACCTAAGCGTGTTATGTAGTCTACTTGTCTGCAACTCACATCCAGTGGCTTCAATATTTATATCACCACAAACGACCACTCTATAGTTATGACAGGATACTTTAGACAACATACTTTCAATATTGCGAAGAAATAGGTTAATGTCACTATCCGGGGTTCTGTAGAGGCACATGAAAACCAGTCTGAGATCTTTGATCCTGATTGCACAGGCTTCAAAATGTTTCTCAATGCAAAAACACCGTACATCAACAACTTCAAAAGATAAATCATTAGAAACAAAAACACCAACACCGCCATGTTTAATGATTTCCCTGCAATAGATGCTTCCAACCTCAAAACCATCAGGTTTAAAGTAAATGTAGTCATCTTGAGTCAACCAATGTTCAACAGATTACTTAACCTTGTTATTACAGTTAGTTGTCCTTGGACCACCATACGGGATGCATCCCACAGGTAAAAGGTGTTTTATATGTACTCAGTATTTTCATTTGTGTGTTTTTTATGTAATGTTTGACGACCTCGCAAGAGTGATATGTGTCTGATGATGGAGTAAATCTCCGAAACGCGTCATACAAAAAAGAAAAGAAAGTCACGTGACGGACATAAAGTAAGTAAATAAGCTTAATAATAATGTTTATTTGAGAATTCAATTGTTATATTTTATTACATTAAACCTATTCAAGAAGTATTCGAATAAGTTATCGAATTAATACTGAACACACTGGTTTAAAGTTAATATATATATATGTTTTATTGGGGTTGCACTAAAGCCAAACACCACAAAACTTAAGTGGGGCCCACATTTTTCCTTTGCATAGCTACATTTTCTGCATTGTAAAACATGTGGAAAATAGTTGAACATAGTTATACAGGTTTCAAAAATAAAACTAAGGATTTTGTATTTTATCTGTGGCATGATAGGGATTTTCTTCTGTTAAATCGAAAGAACTTCCCTCAATACCCACCCATCAAATGGAACAGAATTTAAATCCTGCCCCTAGTTAAAAGTTATTCACCTAGAGAAATGAATGTTATTAAAAAAAAAAATTAACGTTAATTTAACTGACACCTTTTTAACACTTGTTAAAATCAGGAATATTTGCATAGTTCGAAAGTATTTGGAATGTGGCCACAGTCAAATGGAAAGTGGTTCCATAAGAGTGCAAATAAAAAGATCAAGAAACAGAAAATCCACGTGCCGGCCAGTAAAATTTAAATAATAAAACAATCAAGACAAACTGACTGTTATACAAGGTAAAGTTCTTTGGCCATTAATTTTGTATATATTTACCTTTACGATCTGTCTAACAATCCTGATTTTTCGTCGTCTTTAAATGACGGCCGTTTCGACTATTTTTTCAGTCATTTTCAAATTTCAGCTGTTCGCACACTGGGAACTTTGTCACAAATAAAAACATTTAAAACATTTATACACACATGACACTTAATGTACATTGCAAACATATATGGATTAAATTTGTATGGATATTCAATGTCTATTTATTATATAAACATCAACGGAAAACTTGTGTGGAAGCAAGGGGAACCAATGTTACAGACATTTTTACGCTAAAATACACTCACGCAAAAATAAGTTTAATACAAATTAAACTTCAATAAAGAAATAACACTGCTTAGGAAACGGAAAACAATATTGTACATATCCAAAACAACTGCACCTACAATCAATGAAAATTAAATCTAATTGGCTGACTCGCTTGGTTACAATGTTGATTTGTGTTGCTCGTAGTTATAAATTTCATAATTAATTGTGAATAAGATTTTGCGATTAAAATTTGTATGCTTTTCAAAGATTTTTTTTATAAATTGTTGGTACAGTTTATTTATTATTTTTGTTCAAGCATAAACTCTACCTTACATATAAAATATTTGTTACACTGTCATTGTTTCATAAATGATTTGGCTTTCGTAAAGCAAGAGATTTATATTTGAGATAAAAGCATTAATTTTGTTTTGTATATAGTAAGTACTGTACAGTCTTTCAAACATAACTCTGTTTTCACACAACCAAATAGACTGTATTACAATACATTATTTAATTGTTCTTACCTTCTATCTTCTATGTATTTTTCCAAACCAGGTCCGATTCTCCGTTTCTTCCTTTTAGCAGATAGAGGCAAATGACCCTTTCTACCCATTGCCAATAACGATAAAAAAACTCAAATAAAACGTAAACTTATTAATTAATTGCAACACAAGAACTAACACCAACATACTGTTCAGTCTCTTAGAATCACTGGGAAAACTAACCATTGGCAATAACAATAAAAAACTATAATACAAAAAACAACTAATTACAACACTAACATTTATACCAAAAAACACAGTCCCATAAAATCACTGGAATACAAGAACAACCGAAATCTTCAAGTTGACGGACCGAGCATTGGTTGTACTGTACTACTGGAGGGCGGGAAAAGGTGTAGAAGATTGGCGAGCGACGCCAACCCTATCTGCAGGGTTACGGCCGAACTACTACGCCCTGTATTTTTCATTGCAAATGCTAACATATTTTAAAATGCCTAGTATAAATAGTAAACACGGTTAAAATTACCAAAGTAAATGATAGAGACAATTGCAATAGTATGAGTGTACTTTTTATAGAATAATTATTTATATTTAGCTTGTACATCAATTTTAAAACGTGGACAAAGTCACCCTAAATGTAAGTGTTTCTTATGGGAAAATAACAATTTGTTTTCACTGTTTTTCGAGTCGGTACAAAGTATATACAACATTTTTCTACATTAACGTGTTGGTAAATACTTTTTATTTGGTTGTACCATTTTATTTTAATTTACAATCTTCACGCATAGCCAATATTACATAATTTAAGAGTTCGTCCCATGTTAAAAAGACGGAAGGGCAGGCGGACCGTGCGGCCGACTCCGACCGCCTCTTAATTGTACCCCATGTATCACTTAAGATGACGACTTTACCGTTGAAACGCGTTTGACTATTAAAAGTATTTAAGTGATAATTAGTGTATTGTTATTATTATTTTTAAAGGTTTTAGAAGTAAGTCATCTATCAATTACTATCCCTGATAACGTGCATGATTTTTTTCTGTTGATATAAAATATTTATTTTAATCTGCCTGTTAGAAACTGGCAAATAAAAAACTAGTAAAATACAGTTAAAATTTTTAAATCAGCCCTTAAACAATGTAATGGCCACCAAATAAGTTTCTCTTTCATAGTTGTGTTACTTTTTTAAAATAAAGTAACCTCATTGTACTGTAATTTTTAACAAATATGGTATCTTGAAAATATTCGTTTCAGATGCTGATAGTCAAACGTATTCGCATTTAGTTTATACTACTATTTCCAATAAGGAATTATTTGTAGAATATATATAATTTGAAAAGGATGCATTGACTTGAAGTTAGAATACACCAATTAATTATTATTACAAGTCTTGTTAATTAAGGATTTGCTATGAAAGTCAATGCAAATTTAATTTTGGTTCCAATAAATGTAATGTTGTTTGATATTCTAACTACATCTTTACAAATATTTGTTTGTTTTAATACAATTATAAATTTGTTATGCAATTTTACAGACAAAAAAGTTAAATAAAACTGCTTTATTGCAGCTAGTGACAGTATTTAATGTTCTCTCCTATGTAAGGAAATGTAATGAACAAAGAAAATGTCATGCATAGAATGAGCAAAGAAAATATAAAGCTAAACTAGATTTGTAGGTACACTCTGCTTGTCTCTTAGACAGTCACTGAGAACTTTTGTCTCTAAGTAATGTAATACTTTTGTTCAAAGGTATGACTAATCATTGTTTTGAGTATTCCTTCAAAACCGTAAAATTTGTTTTGAAGTGCCACTTAATTGAATTATATTTGATTTTTAGTTTTATTATAGTTAAACACATAATTTATGAAACAACAGGCAGACGCAGTCTTAAAATACAAACAGGCACGATTTTATTATATGCATAGATATATATGAATAATAGTTTTTGAAATTACAATTAAACTTTTATTTGGATAGATGTGACTGCAACTATATCCGTTTAAAAATTTTACATTTTAGGTGTATATGATATCATGAGTAAGTCAGTGGTAAATATTCAGATGTTAGTTGTATTGTCCGTTTCACACATTTCACTAAACTTTACCTACATAAATATGATTTTAAGGCTTTCAAATCTGCATATCTGCCTGAAAATTTACATATTTTGGTATTAGCCTGAGTTTAAGATTTTCTCTGTCATATTCCAATAAAGCTGTATATTTAGTTGGGAATATTGTTTAATGTTTCGTCATTGGGATGACACATGCCTGCTTTTAGTTGCCTAATAGATTAATTCATCTGCAATCAATTTTGTTTTTCAATAGTCCGTGCACCACTTCAGTGTACACTTTTGTAAAGGCCTCTTTCCTTATTGCTAATTTCATTGGTTTTATATTACCACTTGGAAGGGTTTGAGAAGGAGTGATGAGTTTTTACGTGATCTGAAATCATGTTTAATGCCCGATAGCTGACGACCAATATTGTTATCCTGGAGGGCCCCAAGTTTCTTAGGTTATGCATCCAGAATCCCTAACATTGAAGCCTACGATCACAATGCCTATTATATGATAATCAATTTTATACATAGTTTTATATATCAGTTCACAATTTAGACATATTGCATCCTTCAGAACAAAGTTATGATAATTTAGTAGAGGGAAGTCTCAGTTATAGTTACGTATACGTATATTATAACCAGTGATTATTTAATTGCCTGTTAATTGATTTACGCTTAACTGAACATACTAACGATGCTGAAGAACTGAGTAACGAATTCGAACAAATGCAACCATTTATAACAAAAATGGTTTAACCAACACCCCACGTTTACTACCGGATCCAGAATAACTTTCTAAATAATTTACATTTGAAATTGTATTATTATACACTTCTGTTTTATATGCACAACAGGACACATGTGTTTATTTTATCCAATGTTATGTTTTTTTAATCTCTCAACATTTACCATGCATACAATAAACACTGACACCTTTACCTTAAGTTTTTTTTTGTAAAGACGGATTTGATATTCTAAGATCGTAAAAATTATTCAAATGTGAAAGGTCAGAAATTTTCAACAGTATTAACTAGCACTCATAATGAATATGCAATACTAATAATCAATATATTATTTCATAACATAAAATGACTAATAATAACATTATTGCAATAATATACATATATATTGCATTCACTCCCGACACTAACGACGAGATAGGTAATGCATGATATCTGCTGGATTTGCTTTACATTATGTGAGGTCTTGAGGTTTTTGTGCGCCTTATGAAGTTGATATCATATAGCATAATGTTTAAATGTGTTATATTAGTGACACAATTTTTCGTTTATAGGTATTTTTTCTGTTGTACTTTTGAACAGTGAATATGCTGTTCAATCATTTACTAAACATATTTATCATTTAGTATTTAGCTATTTATGTGTATTATGCTTGTAAAGATACCAAACATTCTTGTTTATTCATAAGTAGTTGGTACATCATATCAAGGATTATCTCATTACTTATCAGTCCCTGATACTCATAACCATAAAAAAGAAACACATAGCCCATTATATTCATATAACATTTCAAAAAACATTAATAAGATCTCATCATGTGTGTAAAAACCATATATGCTTAAGTAGGCCAATATAATGTAAAACGAAAGAAGAAATAATAACGTTGAGGAGGAAGCATAGTAGAGAGGAAGAAGAAGGTAATTAATTGTGAAGAGTTTGTTACTAGCTTTGTTTGAGAACAGTTCGTTATTTATTTTATAACAGACAATTTAAAATGTACCACATAAATCTGCTAGATTGTGAAGCAAGAAGAAACAATATGTTACACCAACAAAGTTAATAAATAATATCAAGTACAGTGTTACAAAACATTTAAATATCAAACTATAATATCCACCAAGCCATTTGGGTGAGTCAAGTATAATTATCCATTACAACACATCAGATCTGCAGGCTCTGAATTATAAACTTTATACCTCTTCAAAATTATCCACCAAATAACATCATTAACTTCCTCAATCAAAAAATTTGATCAAAGGACCATCTTATTTTAAGTAGAACATTTTAGTGTAAGTAAGTTTAAAATTGTAATCATCCATCGATCATCCCATACATTCTTTCATTAGGCCTAAGTAAAGAAATAACTGTTTTAGTAATTCAGAATTTTGTTAATTTGTTAGGTAATGCCTTTACAAAGAATTGTGTTACAAACTCGTCTATAACCGTTAGCAAACCGGTAAAACTTATAAACATTGAACCCTCAAATAATTAAATACTCATGTGTACTCAATTTGTATTATTAAGTGATTAAACCATTTCATTGTACCTCTGTTTATTTATAAATCGAAGTTACAAAGCGGGAAATTCGTATAATATACAATATTGAAAGACTATAATATTATGAGCTGGACTTCCGTATTTTTAATCAAACTTTGATCTAAGAAAAAATTTATGATTTATAAAAAGTCTTGATATTAAATAAAGATGACAACTATACACATCTGATTGTTAAAGGGATTTGTTTACGTATATTTTAAATTATCTTTATAGTGCTAACTACTAGTAGGTTTAAAGTAGGAGACACAGTGCTTTTACACCATGAAGAACATCATCTGCATTGGTTGCAATTTATTTTTAATTATTTTAATAATTATTTTGTTTGGTTTGTAATTTATTGTTTGTAAACTGATTTCTCTATACTACTATATTCATTAAACCGGTAATTACTTGAATATTTTAATTAAAACGGAGAGAATGTAAGGTATATTTTGATACTACAATTTCATAATAAATACCACTGAAAAGTAAAAAAAAATATATTTACATTGTGCAACTATTCACTTAAACATTTATGCATATAATATGTAGAATAAAAATTATTACAGTTAAGTGAACTAGCTTATAAATCTTGTTATAATTAAGTGAATTATCGTATAAAGAACGCAATGCACTTTTATCATGCATCTATATTCAACAAGATAAAGATATTTTTAATTCCCAAAGTAATCAAAGTTAACTTTTCTTAAGGCATTAACCTAAAATTTTGCTGACGTATAAAGAGTTCATGTGCATATTCTATGAAAAACATTATTTATAAACTACACAATAATACCATTATACAGATTGAATAAAGCTGTTTATCTAATTAGGCAAGAATAAGTGAGTCATTAAAAATTGTGTAGGTATATATTAAAATATCCGAACTAAACTTAAGAAATAAAATAAATATAGCGTTCAGCAATAATTAATGATATTTTTAGTTCAATAATCCACCTTCAATGCGTTTATAATACCACAGGATTATCAAGAAAAGCACTTAAGTTTTATTAATCCACTTTAAGTTAAGTCTTAATTGGGATCGATAACAGAAGGTAATTTAAAAATCTAGAATTATCGGAGTTATAAATGGTTACTTAAGACAAAAATATTTAGTATATAAAGATTATATTCTACTCTCATTCTTGTGACAATTGTAGTATCTGTTTTTCATTAATTAAATACCAAGTGGGCATTAATTTTTTTTTCATTTTACAGCGATTACGCTGTATAGTTGTAATAAACAATACAAACAAATCTACCATAAACATTGGAGCTTCCAAACGTGACTACTTATTATAAAAACACACTTTGTAAAATATTCACCATTATTATTTATATAGTATTTCTCCCATTAAATGAATACATAATTCAGAAAATTTAATGTTAAAGTTATAATGAGAATTATTATTATTGTGTTGTTGAAAATTTATTACAACTGATATTACTTTGTGCAGTAATAGTTAGATTTAGACTATCTCAATAGTCATCCTTTACTGAACCTTTAAATTGACTAATTTAACTTTTAATTTAAAAAAATAAATTGTTTATAATACGTGTGACGACAAAGGAGGAGGTTAACTCAGGGGTCTATTCTTGTTACGAGCCTTAACAAAGGGAAATTTAAAACATAATGGTTGATATACAAAAAAATAAGTTCAGAATTTAAGACTATACTTTTACCTTTAAATGTGCTTTAGGAATACATTATTTATTGTGCACATTATTAGTATTAAAGTATTTAGCACTGTTGTGTTTTAAGATAAACCGTAGGCCTACTATTTGTTAAATCATTGCTTTCGTTTAGGTTATAAGCAATAAGGTAGGAACATGATATTAATAAATAATTGCTAAAATAATGTGAGAACTAAATAAAATATTTTAATCCAATTTATGTTTTTAATATTATAAAACTACTTTTACACAAACTGCGACCCACTCTCGTATTACATTCATATGTTTATTTCATAAATAGTCACTTATTAATCTCATATTCATTTACACTTAGCCCAGTCAAATGTTACATCGGAACTTACATTAAATGGAGCATTAATGGTTTTTGGAGATTTGTTTCGGACCATTACTGGTACTACAAATCCAGATTTGCAACCCTCAAAAACCTGTGCTCGCAGAATGGCGGTCGAAAAACTGTTATTTTTTTAAAATTTTCCGGTTTTTGTTAAATATCTCCTAAACTATGCGTTTGTTCGAAAAAATCGTTCTTAGCTTTTTAAAAGTATATTAAATTTACAAAATGAGATCAAAATTGTTATTGTAAGTTAGTTACGGAGGTACGGCTTTCAAAGATTGACCTTTTTTTCTAAAAAATTTAAATTCTAAGTTTTCTATATGTTTTGAGATGGATACCGGCAAAATGACACATCTTACAGAAAATTTAAGAGCATGGAAGTTAAAGGGAATTCAATAAACTATAATTTGAGCTAAGACCGGTCCTTATAGCTCATATGGTCTCGTCATAAATTACAAAAATCAAAAAGAACAAATGCTTTTTTAGTTGAAAGTTGAGTAATTTAATTTCCTCCACCAAAACCTGAATTTATTTTTTCATTTTTTTTTTCATTACATGTTGCCAGAAAATGTTGTATAAACAAGTTGAGAAAGTTTACATTTAGTTTTATAGTCATTGAAGGACTATTGAAAAGGGTCAGCTCAGACGAAAGGAACTGGTAGGGAGGGAAAGACAACTCACTCCAAGATCAGCATATATAGTACTTTTAAAAAGCTAAAGAAGGATTTTTTCCAACAAACTCATAGTTTAGGAGATATTTAACAAAAACCGAAAAGTTTTAAAAAATAACAGTTTTTCTACAGCCATTCTGCGAGCACAGGTTTTTTGAGAGGTGCAAATCTGGATTTTTAGTCCCAGTAATGGTCCGAAACACCTCTCCAAAAATCATGAATGCTCCATTTAATGTATGTTCACGCATTTTTGTGTAACATTTGATTGGGCTAACTCGGGAATACAAGGTCTGGGTTTGTTTCTTTAAAATATAAGTTATTGCAAACTTGAGAATGCTAACAAGGATAATATAGGTAAATACAACGTTTTAGTTGTGCCAGTTTGCATAAATTATTACATAATAAATAAAAAATGTAATATTGGACAACAGTGAATTACAACCTAATAATGAAATAAGGTATAAATACAATTGCGTTTGTGAATATTTACTAAAAATTATAAGTATGATTAAAATAATAATAATAAACATTTCACTATTAGGTGATTCAATGTAGCATCAAAAAATGCATTGTTCGCAAATAAATCTGTCTTGCTTGTATGTGTTCAAAATCTTTTGATTTCGTTTATAAATTGCTTCAGGGAAAATTTTCTAAAGTTGATTTTAGTTGGAAATTGTTTGTTAGTTATTTAATCAATAAAAATTTATATTTTAAAGACAATTTTAAAATCTTACTGAATTATGAAATTGTTTCTCCAAAATAAATATATACATGTTTTAGAGGTATCTCAATCCGAATTTGTTGTCAAATAGTCAAAATTTAAAGTGGCTGATCCAATATGGCCGACGTTTAGAAAAATGTTCTAAAAAAAAATAATAAAAAAGGAAAATTTTCAGAAATGTTACTATGTATAGTTTTAAAATAATTGAGATAATTTAATATCAATAATTTGGACAACAATTTTGTTTAATAGTTCACAGAATATGGCCGACTCTTTATGCAAATATTATTCGAAAAACTCTTAAGCAAAGGAAATAAAGAAAAAACGTACGTTTTTAAAATGTAATATAGTTGAACTAATAATAAAATTATTTTATGCAAAAAATTTCAAATTGTTAATCCAACAGACCTACTTATTGTACTAGAATAATTACATTTATATAGTTCAATAAATTAAAAAAAAAATTAAATTTTAAAACTTGAGTAAAGATTATTTACAAGCAGTATATAAAATTGTTATTATACTGTATTTGGAATATGAATATTCATTATTTACGTAACTTACCATCGAGCAAAGTGTACGGATTCTTTTGGACCCCCAATATAAATATATAAATATAGGCCTATTCTGTTAAAATATAAATTGTTTACTTTTCAAGATACATTTGTTGGCCTCATGACTCATACCCTCTTATCGCCTTTATGAAAATTATCTGTATTTTTAAGAAATCTAACAATAAAAACATTATACAAATTTTTTCCACTTAATTCCTTACTTAAAATTGGTAAAATAACTGTATCTTTATATTAAAACGAAGTCAAAGGTTTTAATGTGAAACAATCCTTATTTAACAAAATTATTATTTAAAATTAATTCTAAAGAAATTTAAAAAAACCTTAATATTTTTCCTAATTTAATTATGCAGCTTTTATACAAAATTATAACTTACCAAACTTTAGTAAATGTAAAAAAGTACACCTTTACAAAATGCACTAAATAATAAACGGTCGAATAATCAAAATGAATATCACAATAACTCTCGGAACTGTTTCGATAAGCATAACGAGCGTAACTGTGAGATATCTATGGCCGTTAAAAATCTACGCTTTATTTAACATGTGCCCTTTTATATTTATTTTTTATATACACATTCAAATTCAGTTACACGGACATATAAATATTTGTACATTCAAATAGGTAAAAGTCTCATATACTTCAAGGCAGATGGTTGCTATGATCTGGAAACTTTCTGGCCACAAAGTCACACAGACGATCTGGTTTCTCCCCTTGTGAATCTATCTCTATCATTATATACATACCAATGTTTTATTGTATTACAGAATAAAATTGGAATAAATTTGTTTATGTAATTTCATAATATTTACTAAAAACTTATTTTTACAACCTCTGTACCTCGTTAATCACTTAAATTAAAAAAAATTTATATTTTATATTTTACAAAAATGAGTACATATAAATATGTATTGACAAAATTATGAAATTTACTTCACGTAAAGTCTCACGATCAACATCAACTAGGTGGGATAACTAAAAATCATTTTTAAATAAAATTGTTTTAGTTTATTTACACTAACATATTAAATTTTTTAAAAATATTCTGATTTGCTTTATACAGTAGTTAAAAAAAAGGTTTAATATATTTTTAGAAGTGTACTTATTAGTGAATTTCAAGTAACTATCTTAAAAAACAAAACAAAAAATATCAATAAAGATCTGATTGATAAAGATCTAACATTGTTGAAGTTAGGAATAAAAATTAAAACTTGTCATACTCTCAAAATTTTAAGATTGTATATCGTTCATACTAAATTTCTGAGATTTTTAAAAATAAATCGTTTCTTACAAAATGTTAAGAGTAAATCGTGAGAGTTTAAAATATGTATCTGCAAAATGAAAAGACCCTTTTTCACTTAAAAATATAACTTTACTCCTACATTTGCAATTAGTTTCATAAAATTGCAAAAAATTTGCACCTCCGAGCGATATGTTCTTAGCTATAACCAAATAATTCTACAGGCCACATTTATAATTTTAGTTAATATTTCTATATGGTTTTTTACGTGAAATTTTCTGTACATTGCAAAAATGAAGTAAAGTAATTTTTTTGTTCAAAGTAAATATTTTTATAATCTGTTTTGCTACTTAATTGATTTATAAACAAATTTCCAACCACATTTTAAAAAGTTCTCCTTGGACAAGTTTTTTTTATAAGCAAAATCTAGATTGAATTATCTATAAAACTTACATAAAGGTTGAGTGAATAAAATCTCTTAACATTTATTTTTGATCACCTTTTAAATAGATTATTGCAAATAGATTTAAACATTTTACAATTTTATCAAAAGTACTCCATTAATGAACTATACATAAATTTCATATACTCTTCATTACAGTTTTTACATATGGTAATATTTTATAAATTTGAGTAAATAATAAATAAACATTAATGTGTCGGTTTAATCTATATAACAATCACACATTATTAAATGACATAATCTTTGCAAGAATAACGAAAACATGAAATATTTTATATCTTTAACCAATTTAAAGTTTAGTAACAAACGTAGAGGATTTATAAATAGCCACAAACACTTCAATTCGAAGTTAAATAATTAATGTTACCACCGACAGCCTAGTCGGAGAGTTTTCCAAGTAATTGATTGTTCTCATGACTTTGATATAAAGCCATCATGACAATGTCCTCTGTTAGGGATACAGCAAAATCAGAGTAGAAGTGATATATGACTTTCTAGACTAATGTTTAACTATAAAATTATATAAATTTGTAATGTTCAAAATTAAATAAACTCTTTTAAAATACAAAAGTTGTTTAAGGCTCTTTTTTAATTTCAAAATACATTTTCAAAGTGTATTCGATGTTTGATAAATTCGTATTAAATAATTGTAAAAAACGACGTGTAGATTTATTATTATCTAGATAAATAGATGCGGCAATAATTAATATTGATTTTAAGGTTATGTTTGATTTAATAAATAACTTTTCCATACGTATACAATTTGTGAATATGAAAGAAAATCTTTGCTTATAGTTTAAAATACAATTCCAAGAATAGGTTAATATTTTGCTAATTTCTTATAAAAATGCCAGTGTTTGTACAGCTGTTAGAAATGTTGCGCACCTAAGTTTATGCCAAGCCATTGTGTTTATGTGTTGGTGGGATGTGTACGTGTGTTTGTGAGTATATGTTTTATTTATTTTAATGTGCGACGATCTGTTCGGAGTGATTATAACTTGAAAACATGTCACATGTTCGACTCCGAAACATGTCGTAAGGAATACACGACAAGAATTCACGTGACGGACCTAACAAGGTAATATTATTATTATTAATCATAATAGTGACTTGGTACCACAAAAATGCTAATGTTTATTTATTCTTAAATTTTTTATAATTGTGTTTCCTTCCTTTGTTTTATTTCCTAATCTATGTTGTACCTGCATTGCAGCCTTCATTCTAGTTTATGTTTGCTTCTTAAGTTTATAGTTTAAGCTATAATTATTTTTATGTGTTTTACAACCCGTTCTCATTTTAAATACATTCAATGTTCTGTAGTAATATATTTGAAATGTGTCGATATTGTCCTTACTTTGTGTTTATTAAACTAATGATATCAGGGAGTTTAATATCTCAAGGAGAAAATTAATTCCGTAAGTCATATTCCATTGTTTGTTGTCCAGTAGGAAAATATTTAGGATGTTATAAAAATCTGAATTCGAAAAATAAGCAACCAATAACCAAATGATCACAGTTCCAACTTATTTATAAGTTTAAACACACAAACATTAAATTATTTTAATTAACAACGCAGAAAAAAATAGATTAATTATTGATCATATTGTATTGTAACATGTGAGCTCTAGTATTCTAGTTCTGGGTTCCTCCAATTTATTCTTATTTTAATTTGTATTATAATTTGTTATTCTAAATTTAACCTAATCCTTAGTTTTATATTTTATATTTTTTTTTTTAAACTTTATCTTTAGTTTTTTACTTAAAAAAGAATGTTGATTTATACTCTCTATAGTATGTATATTATTTCGGTATATACAAATAATTGATGTAAATGCCCTAATAAGTCAATTAAACTCACCCTATTAGTTTAAACTGTCTATAAAAGAAAATATTACTTGTGCTTTACGTTGAACATAAGGTACATTTTAATTCTAATAGGCTTGGGAATTAATTTAAACATGACTTAAATTAATACATTAAAGAATTTCGTACAGTTTGTATGTTTTACTAAATAAGTAGCATAAGCATTACGTTCAAGTATAAACAACAAAATGTTATTCTTTTAGTAATAAATCTCGCTTAAACTCATTAAATACCATTGCTTGCTCAGTTTATTTGGCATGTAAATAATAATAAGTATTGGATAGGAAAATGCGTGGTAAAGGGTTTTCTATCTCAAAATAACTATATTGCTGTTTTATTTAAAAATTTAATAAATGCATATTTGTTTAAAACCCACTAAAACAACAATTGTATACAAGTTGACAGTACAATTATTTCACTATCAAATGAGTTTGGCGGTTAACCTAACTGTCGTTTATGTGAATGAATATTTAGATTGCTTTGGCCTTGTTTGTGCACACACAAAAACACACACATATTACTTACACCATTTACATGTCCAGTGTAACAAATTACGTATTATATAGCTTTGGACATTTAGTGTATTGAGCTGCATGTTATACCATAGTAAACAACATAATTGTACAACTTTGAAAACAAATTGAAAATACACAAAAGTTGTATTTTTCCAAGCCTATTCTTTAACCCATTTTAAATAAATCTTCATTAATATCAGCTGTATATTTTTTAAACTAAATGGAGGCTCGGATGCCCTATCTCGCCAATGTTAATTTCCTCTACTTAATTTACATTTTTCTCAAAAAGAATAACAGATAGGGTTATCATTTTGGTGTAATTGAAAATTGTGAATTTGAGTGAGTAATTTTAGTTGGTAACTTTAAAACATATCAATTAGAAATTTTTATAATTGTTTTTTTATTTACCAAACACAAATAAATAAATAAAATACAACAATCAAATAAGAAAGTTGTCAATGTAAAATGTGCAGTAAGAGCTACTAAACAAAAATTAAAAAAATATTTTACAGATTTGTTGAATAGCTTTTTCTTTCTAAAAATAACGTTTACGGTAAAGCATATTTAAACTTAAAAATTGCTCTGAAGTTCATTATAGGCCTGCCTGCCTCTAATGCATTTCTGCACCTCTAATTGGGATTGTCTGGGTCCTCAAGGTCTTGAAGTACGTCTTGTAACCTTTCTTTCAACACCTTTTCTCTATTTCTTGTTGAGTTTTGTATCCGACGTGCGTCTTGCAGCTTTAATTCCTGTACACAATTTGAGACCGGATTGATTCCTAACTTTTCCAGCACATGACACTTTACAATTTTACTCATGTTAAAAGTTCCCACATCCTCACAAACTCCAAGTCCCATGGTATTTCTCATTACGAATGTGGTTTTGGGTAAATAACGCTACTGAGAGATTCGCTACGATTCTGGCTCTCTCCGAGGATTCATTTCTAAAAGATTAGTTTTTTCATAAATTCGTAAATAAGTGTTTGATTGAATCCATGACTGAAATAGGTAGGTTAGTGTGGGTTATATGGTCTTAAGGTTTCCCTTCGATAATGGATTTCTGGAACTTAT
>JAGFPH010001882.1:62837-107840 GCA_018207615.1 Philaenus spumarius
ATAGTTAAATGTACAGTGAAGTACGCAGCAGGGAAAAACTTTTTTTTCCATCACCATTATCAGTAGAGGAAATGTACTGTTTTTTGGGAGTACTTATTCTAAGCGGTTATGTTCCATTGCCCAGGAGGCGAATGTATTGGGAACAATCTGACGACTGTCATAATGAACTAGTAGCAAACTCTATTAGACGAAACAGATTTGAAGACATTTTTAGATATTTTCATGTCGTAGACAATGACAATTTAGTAAATAATGATAAAATGGCTAAGGTTAGGCCGTTGTGTGACGTTCTAAATGAAAAATGTATTTTGTATGCGAACATGGAAAAAGATTTGAGTATAGACGAATCTATGATACCCTATTTTGGACGCCATGGCTGCAAACAGCATATAAAGGATAAACCAATTCGTTTTGGTTTCAAAGCTTGGGTGATTGCAACGAAACTAGGGTATTGCCTCAACGTTGATTTATATCAAGGTAAAAAAAAAGAAGAAGATACGAAAGTTGGCAGTCTTGGAGAAAATGTTGTGGTTGGTTTAGTTTCAAAACTAAAAGAAGTTCATAAAAACACTCCTTTTTCAATCTATTGTGATAATTTTTTCACATCGCCGAATCTATTAATTGAAATGAAAAAAATAAATACTAACGTAACTGGAACAGTAAGAGATAACCGTACCAAACAGTGTCCCTTGAAAGCAGTCAAATCCATGCAAAAGGAAAAAAGAGGCACGTATGATGTAAAAATTGCAAAAAACCAAGGAATAACGGCCATAATATGGAGGGATAATAATGTTGTAACAATTCTATCCAGCGAACATGGAGTAAAACCAATGAGGAGTGCAAAACGTTATTCGGCAGAAGAAAAGAAAAAGATTTTGATTCCACAACCTAATGCAATCCACCAATATAATCAGTTCATGGGTGGAGTCGATCAACTAGATGGTAATATATCAGCCTACCGAATTTCAATTAGAGGAAAGAAATGGTATATTCCTATTATATTATGGTTGATTGATGTATCTATAAATAATGCCTATCAACTCTCAAGACCATACAATAAGTCGTTAGATATGCTTGGTTTTCGTCGCAATCTAGCAAGAACAATAGTTACAGTATATGGTACTCCTCGAATTTTATCTGGGCCATCGAAGTCACAGGATAGAAAAACAACAAATGCAGTGAAGCAAAGCAGTGGTCACTTCATTGTTCCAAAACAGCCGAGTCGAAGATGTGCTCATTGTACAAACAAAACTACAAAACTTTGCCAGAGATGTAAAGTACCACTTCACGATACATGTTTTATTGAGTACCATAAATAGTTCTAGCTTATGTAAATATTGTAAAAATATATTTTTTTTAATAAATATTACATTTTTTGATGAAATATGCTCACGTTATTTCAGTTTTACCTATTATTATTAACAATATCATATCACTAAGTATTAGTATGAATTGCAGCATATTTGCCCAAGGGGTCGTTTTTGACCCATGGCCCCAGGTGCCTCTCGGTTTAAGAAATAAATAAATTTGCGCTATATTCATTCTATTAGTAGCATTTGTGTACAAAAAATCAGATAAAATATCAAAATTTAAAAAAAAAGTTATGGGCATATATGGGACTCAATTGTCTACAAGTGAAATAATTTAATTAATATCAGTTATTCAAAATGTTAACATATTAATAAATAAACATAGCATACTTTGTTTTAAATGTTTTTATGCATGTTGCTTAAAGGTTGTTTAGACAGCCAAAGCTTTTCTCCATTTATACTTTATTAAGAAGCAACATTACCATATGCGTTTATAAAATTAGACATGTGTTTTGCGGATTGTCTGATATTTTAATTTTACATCTCTAAGGACTGTTTGTGCAAACAAATTGTTAAACTGGAAAATGCAATGTAAAAGCTTGCAATTATATTCCACAGGTTTTGATATAAAACATTAAACATAATGAAAAAGCTTTATTTTTCATTTAACAGATTATCTGGTGGCATTTATAGAGTGAAACTCTAGTTATAATAACCTGATCCATCCCAGTATATAAGCTGTAATTTAATATCGTAATTTTAACAGTAGAAATTTCAATAAAACCAAAATGTGTGCTGAGTACATGTGAAAAATCGTGTCAACTTAGGTAGATTGTAATTATTTTATTTGTGTATTATAAAATGGTATTATATTTATTAACAATAAATTTTAAAAAAGTGAAAAGGGTTAAACCAAAATGTATTATGATATATGACATTTTTTTATTATTACCTTGGTGTGGCGTAGCATGCGATTTTCGACCTACATCTCTAATTGATATACTTTAGAAAATGTACATAAAATATATTTATGTTATTTATTTATTACTTATTGAATTTATGTTAAACCTTATCATAATTACTGAAAGATGTATTTATATGTCTAAATAATTTTGCGTGTAAAATGCTTATTCAATTATGCTGCATAGCCAAGTTAGTACTGTACGTTATTTTCTTATCATCATAGGTATTCTCTCAAGTAAATATTTAAGTTATCCTCTAATTTGCACAGTGCGCTTTACAATACATATCATAACGGGTTCCGGAGCGCCCTATCTCGGCAATGTTAAAAATACAATATTTAAGGAACATTTTCTCAGAAACTATTGGATCAAAATTAGTAAAATGTTATAATTGTTTTAGTACTACTTAAATACCAAAGGAGGCAATTTTAATTATTTTCAAATTGGATAAATCATATCAAATTATTAGTAATATTATAAAAAATGTGTCTTATTCTCATGTGACATATGAACCAAAAACGTACTTTTACGCACTTAGAGTTGAGATATAATAATAAATTTAGGCTTGTTTTAAAGCTAAATAAAAAAAGCAATAAAAAAATATATTCAAATTTAGCTGCTCCGGAGGCCCGGAAATAGTTATTGCATATAAACTAAAAAATTGTAAGAGTTTATTTTTTATTTTATTCTTCGTGTGTGTATATATTTATGTCTGTGAAGTAAACTTGTTTTTGTTAGAAGTTGTCTACGCCAGATGTTGCCTTCTATCGAGGCAAAACAGATGTTTAACAGATGGAGAGCAACACGAAAGATGAAACTTGAACCTTAATTGAAAATACTTTTGATAAGGTAGGTTAAAACAATTTATACCAGGTACTTCGAAATGCAACTGTGAAAACTATTTTATTTCTTGCATCAATATATATGCATTTTTAAGTAATATATCGAACAGATATTTTAATATTTATTTAATTCAAATTTCAAATATTAGTTAAAAAAACAATGTAAACTGCATTTTGTATTCGAGAATTATACTACCATAATAATAAAGTACACAATGATTTTAAAAATCCCCTACATATTATACATGATACTATATTGTTTAGAATGAATAAATAAACAAAATAGTGTTAATGTTGGATGTACAGTAGACATTGCTTCAATAAAAGACAAGAATTCGCTAAGTGTTCAATAAACTGTTAGGACTCATTTCTGTCCGGTACCCAGGGGAAAAGTCCGGACTTTACTTTGCAATTACTTCCAGGGAAACTCGTTACACTTCAGGAAATGAACCAAATACAATTAATTATTATTTCCGGGTAAAATACAACGTTAGTAGACATACATTCTTGGACAACTTTGTTCTGTATATTTTATAAAAGTGGCTTAAGGTTGAAATATTGATGTAATTCTAGAATAGCAATGTTACGTGCAAATAAAAAACAATTATACTATATGTGTATTTAAATTCATCTTTAAATTGATATGAAATTAAAGGTATCAATGATATGTACGCATATACTAACATTAAATTAATGTATGCTTCTTAATTAAACTTTGAAATATATATGACACCAAAATAGAGTCTAAACAATATACAAATTGAATGAAAGCAAAATGTATTTACAAAACTAAAATTTGTTGTGATGGTCTTACGTTATTCTTTGAGATGAATTTCGTAAATATGAATACTAAAATAATTTTCTTAATATTGAATAAATATTACGGTCTTAAAATATGAATAATTAATTACCGAAAACTCTAGATTGTAATGGAGTCAATGTATTTCCAGGACAATCTTAAGTCTTTATGAAATCCTTATTTAAACTTATCGGTACATGATTATGTTTGTATAACAGTTTCTACTTATTGTATATATTAGTTAAAATAGAAAAAAAAGATAATTGCATTACATTTGTTCTATAATTTAATAGAATACAACTGAATGTATAAATATATTTTTATTTAGAATATAACTTGTTAGTCTCACAAGTTATGTGTATACCTTTTAGAAACGAGAGATAAGCATATTGAAGGTCAAAATGCTTATCAACGGATAGCTTTGAATTTTTTGTTTTTAGTCACATGTAGTAAATATTTTTTATTTGCGTTGAAACAAAACAAAAAAAAATTATTGAATAATGTATTGCTTAAAAACGATTGGATTAAAATGATGTTTTAAGCAGTTTAATGGGATCCAGAAATGCATATCTTACTCATGTTATATTAGCAATTTTTGTGCAAACTCTTCTTTAGACAAATAAAAGGTAGGGTTTTTTATTACTAGTTTTCATTTACTATCTATACTGTCTATGTATTTACTACATTTTAACATATGGATTAATTATTCTAAGTTAAAATTGTTAAATATAATCATTTTTCTAATTTAAAAAAAAAATCTGTTCAGAAAGATACCCAGCTATTAAATCAGCTAAGGCTTGCCTTAAATGAACTTATAAATAAAAAACATTGTTTACTATCTATACGAGTATTACTAGTACAAGTAAATGTATTATCATCTGAACTATCGAGGAATGGTTATAGCAAGTTTGGAAAACCCATTCTGTAGTAGATACATGAGCAGAACACCATTATAATAGCAGAAGTACTAAAATAATAATTACAACTAACTGTACATATAGTATAACATTTATCTACAAACAATTTGTATTGTCGATACTGTTTTCTTGTCATCTGTAGTAGTGTTACGTTTTTTAAGTCTATTAAAATACATACTTATTATATATATATATATATATATATATATATATATGGTAATTGTTTGCATATAAATACTGAGTATACTAAGTTATTTTATAATCTTTAATAATTAGCAACAAAGGTTTCTCGAATACAAACTCTTGTATTGTAAATCTAGTAAATAAATCATGCTCATTAAATACATTCCATAAAAAGAAACCAAAGTAAAAGGGTTAAGCTATACAGAGAGATCTACACTATGCAGAGCTTTCACTATGTTTATTTCACTCGCGGCAAGCATTTGCTATACAAATAATCCACTGGGAGTACACACACGATCAGTGTTAGTGGGGAAAATAAGGAATGGAAGGTTACTGGGAAAAGTTATACATTGTTTAGCTGTTACCATGTTTAATCTTACATTAACTTAAATTTACTAATATGCAGTTAACAATAAGCAGATGTTTTAAATATAGGTCAACATAATCTAAATAAAATCACTTACTTAAGTAAACAGTTATATATAATATTACTACTATTAAGAGTAAAATCAAGTAAAACCACTAAATGTTATTTTCATTTGTTTTATTTAATATGTTTATGTTTTTTAACATTACATTTAAACAGCTTAATTTACTTTATTAATAATGATTTAATGTGCAATTGTTATTCATTTGTATGTTATTTTTACTTCACTTTCGTATTGGTCAAAATATTTAAGGATTGCCATGTAAATGAAGTGTGAAGGTTTTTCTTTTTTTGTTATTACAGTATTGTTGTTGTTCAATTCTTGGCCAAAAGGTTTTTTTTTATTGGTTTTGTATTCATTCTATATTTAAGCAGCTTCAAAAATATGTTTCACTTTTACATTTCTGACAATTATTTCAAAAGTTATGAACAATTTTCAAAACGCATGTATGGACCAAGAAACAGCGCGAGTTCATTTTATCTGTTATATTACTGTTTGCGCATCTGTTACTATAGTACTGTTTATTTTATTACATTTAGCTAAAGTATTTAGTTTTGCAGTGTTGTCAGCTCTACTCTGTCCCCAGCTGTCTGCCATGCATATTTATTATTTGTAATTTTATTCAAACCCGTGAAAGTAAAAAACCAAGTGATATTGAGTGTTGTATTAGATTGGTTGTTATTATATATTATATATAATGCCAAGAGTAACAACAATAGTTTTTTCAATGGAACCCAAATACAAAAACTAAGAAAAGTGTCTTGTGACTTAGGCCTACAAAGTAACTCTATAACTACAACTAGTTCTAGCACTGGCCTATTCCTTGTTGAAATTCCTGTAACTAAACATACTCTTGATGTTTTTGAGGCTTCAAATAGCTCTTAAAAAAAATATGCTCTAACCTAGACCACTATCATTAGTATAAAGATCAGATTGGTGATGGCAACTGTAATGATATCATTAACGTATCTATATTAGAATCACTGTCGTCTATCGTTGTGAGTGAAATGTGGCTGTCTTTCGATTCACAAACCTAATAGGTTAGGCCTAGGCCTAACACTTTGCATAAAGTTCAATGACTGTTCCTATGAAGTTTTCTCATAAATAGCCAGCACTTGGCTAATGGTAGTGAAGAAATAAATGTAAGAGCAGTCTATGTGTTTAGGTCCATAGGAAAAGAAGAGCAAGCCGCGAGAACTTGGTGTTTGGTTATAAACTTACCAAAGCCTATAAGTTTTAAATAGTACAACAAAGTGCTTTTTGTACTGCTACTAGGGAAGTGTGTGGACAGTCGATAAAGGAAGCAGCTGAAGAATGTATATACAGGAAAATTATGGTATCAGGGAGGTGGACACTCTTCACTAAATGGTTCACTGACAGCAATCGCTGTAAATACATTGAGGATTAGTGACGTATTAAATTCTGTAAGTCTAATGGCAGGCTAGAAACTAACCACAACTATTAGAGATGTGAAGCAAATTTCAATGGCGTTAGTGGTGGGATGGAGGTGGCTGGAGTCACAATAGGTTTTTCAATCTGACTTGACAAGAAATCTGAGATATAAGTATTACCTTGAGGATGGGGATAGTGCTACTTTCCCAACTGTATTGAAAGAACATCCCTAATGTGATGAGTGTTGCCTAAAAAAGTAGAATGTGTTGCACAAGTTCGTTAAAGGATGGAAAACCAGACTACGGAAAGTAAAAGATAAATTATTGTGTAAAGCAATTATTCTAACAGATGGCAAATCAATTTTTGGCCGAGGGAGACTGATAAATTTTAGAATTGATGATATACAGACCTACTATTGCCTACACGTTATCAGGAATACTGACAGCCTAAAAAAATAAAAGAAGATGCAACATATTGTCACCTGTTGTCGTCTAATGAAGCCCCGTCAGATTGGTTGTGTCCTAAAAGTATCGACGTATAAGTTCCAGAAATCCATTATCGAAGGGAAACCTTAAGACCATATAGCCCACACTAACCTACCTATTTCAGTCATGGATTCAATCAAACACTTATTTACGAATTTATGAAAAAACTGATCTTTTAGAAATGAATCCTCGGAGAGAGCCAGAATCGTAGCGAATCTCTCAGTAGCGTTATTTACCCAAAACCACATTCGTAATGAGAAATACCATGGGACTTGGAGTTTGTGAGGATGTGGGAACTTTTAACATGAGTAAAATAGTAAAGTGTCATGTGCTGGAAAAGTTAGTAATTAATCCGGTGTCAAATTGTGTACATGAATTAAAGCTGCAAGACGCACGTCGGATACAAAACTCAACAAGAAATAGAGAAAAGGTGTTGAAAGAAAGGTTACAAGACGTACTTCAAGACCTTGAGGACCCAGACAATCCCACTTAGAGGTGCAGAAATGCATTAGAGGCAGGCAGGCCTATAGTGAACTTCAGATCAATTTTTAAGTTTAAATATGCTTTACCGTAAACGTTATTTTTAGAAAGAAAAAACTATTCAACAAATCTGTAAACTATTTTTTTAATTTTTGTTTAGTAGCTCTTACTGCACATTTTACATTGACAACTTTCTTATTTGTTTGTTGTATTTTTTTTTATTTATTTGTGTTTGGTAAATAAAAAAACAATTATAAAAATTTCTAATTGATATGTTTTAAAGTTACCAACTAAAATTACTCATTCAAATTGTCAATTTTCAATTACACCAAAATTATAACCCTATCTGTTATACTTTTTGAGAAAAATGTAAATTAAGTAGAGGAAATTAACATTGGCGAGATAGGGCATCCGAGCCCCCATTTAGTTTAAAAAATATACAGCTGATATTAATCAAAATTTATTTAAAATGGGTTAAAAAATAGGCTTGGTAAAATACACCTTTTGTGTATTTTCAATTTGTTTTCAAAGTTGTAAAATAATGTTGTTTATTATGGTATAACATGCAGCTCAATACACTAAATGTCCAAAACTATATAATACGTAATTTGTTACACTGGACATGTAAATGGTGTAAGTAATATGTGTGTTTTTTTGTGTGTGCACATACAAGGCCAAAGCAGTCTAAATATTCATTCACAAAAACGACAGTTAGGTTAACCGTAAAACTCATTTGGTAGCGAAATAATTGTACTGTCAACTTGTATACAATTGTTGTTTTAGTGGGTTTTAAACAAACATGCATTTATTAAATTTTTAAATGAAACAGCAATATAGTTATTTTGAGATAGAAAACCCTTTACCACGCATTTTCCTATTCAATACTTATTATTATTTACATGATAAATAAACTGAGCAAGCAATGGTATTTAATGAGTTTAAGCGAGATTTATTACTAAAAGAATAACATTTTTGTTGTTTATACTTGAACATAATGCTTATGCTACTTATTTAGTAAAACATACAAATTGTACGACCTTCTTTAATGTATTAATTTAAGTCATGTTTAAATTAATTCCCAAGCCTATTAGAATTAAAATGTACCTTATGTTCAACGTAAAGCACAAGTAATATTTTCCTTTATAGACAGTTTAAACTAATAGGGTGAGTTTAATTGTCTTATTAGGGCATTTACATCAATTATTTGTATATACCGAAATAATATACATACTATAGAGAGAATAAATCAACATTCCTTTTTAAGTAAAAAACTAAAGATAAAGTTTTTAAAAATAAATATAAAATATAAAACTAAAGATCAGGTTGAATTTAGAATAACAAATTATAATACAAATTAAAATAAGAATAAATTGGAGGAACCCAGAACTAGAATACTAGAGCTCACATGTTACAATACAATGTGATCAATAATTAATCTATTTTTTGTGCGTTGTTAATAAAAATAATTTAATGTTTGTGTGTTTAAATTTATAAATAAGTTGGAACTATGATAATTTGGTTATTGGTTGCTTATTTTTCGAATACAGATTTTTATAACATCCTAAATATTTTCCTACTGGACAACAAACAATGGAATATGACTTACGGAATTAATTTTCTCCTTGAGATATTAAACTCCTTGATATCATTAGTTTAATAAACACAAAGTAAGGACAATATCGACACATTTCAAATATATTACTACAGAACATTGAATGTATTTAAAATGAGAACGGGTTGTAAAACACATAAAAATAATTATAGCTTAAACTATAAACTTAAGAAGCAAACATAAACTAGAATGAAGGCTGCAATGCAGGTACAACATAGATTAGGAAATAAAACAAAGGAAGGAAACACAATTATAAAAATTTAAAGAATAAATAAACATTAGCATTTTTGAGGTACCAAGTCACTATTATGATTAATAATAATAATAATAATATTACCTTGTTAGGCCCGTCACGTGATTTCTTGTCGTGTATTCCTTACGACATGTTTCGGAGCCGAACATGTGACATGTTTTCAAGTTATAATCACTCCGAACAGATCGTCGCACATGAAAATAAATAAAACATATACTCACATACACACCAACACATAAACACAATATCGCGCTTGACATAAACTTAGGTGCGCAACATTTCTAACAGCTGTACAAACACAGGCATTTGTATAAGAAATTAGCAAAATATTAACCTATTCTTGGAATTGTATTTTAAACTATAAGCTAAGATTTTCTTTCATATTCACAAATTGTATACGTATGGAAAAATTATTTATTAAATCAAACATAACCTTAAAATCAATATTAATTATTGCCGCATCTATTTATCTAGATAATAATAAATCTACACGTCGTTTCTTACAATTATTTAATACAAATTTATCATACATCGATTACACTTTGAAAATGTATTTTGAAATTAAAAAAGAGCCTTAAACAACTTTTGTATTTTAAAAGAGTTTATTTTATTTTGAACATTACAAATTTATATAATTTTATAGTTAAACATTAGTCTAGAAAGTCATATACCACTTCTACTCTGATTTTGCTGTATCCCTAACAGAGGACATTGTCATGATGGCTTTATATCAAAGTCATGAGAACAATCAATTACTTGGAAAACTCTCCGACTAGGCTGTCGGTGGTAACATTAATTATTTAACTTCGAATTGAAGTGTTTGTTGCTATTTATAAATCCTCTACGTTTGTTACTAAACTTTAAATTGGTTAAAGATATAAAATATTTCATGCTTTCGTTATTCTTGCAAAGATTATGTCATTTAATAATGTGTGATTGTTATATAGATTAAACCAACACATTACTGTTTATTTATTATTTACTCAAACTTATAAAATATTACCATATGTAAAAATGTAATGAAGAATTGTAAAAAGAGTACATGAAATTTATTTATAGTTCCTTAATGGAGTACTTTGGATAAAATTGCAAAATGTTTAAATCTATTTGCAATAATCTATTTAAAAGGTAATCAAAAATAAATGTTCAGAAATTTTATTCACTAAACCTTTATGTAAGTTTTATAGATAATTCAATCTAGATTTTTCTTATGAAAAAAACTTGTCCAAGGAGAACTTTTTAAAATGTGATTTTGAAATTTGTTTATAAATCAATTAAGTAGCAAAACAGATTAGTAAAAATATTTACTTTGAACAAAAAATTACTTTACTTCATTTTTGCAATGTACAGAAAATTTCACGTAAAACCCTATAAAATGATTTATCTAAAATTATAAATGTGGGCTGTAGAATTATTTGGTTATAGCTAAAAAAATACCGCTCGGAGGTGCCAATTTTTTTGCAATTTAATGAAACTAATTGCAAATGTAGGAGGAAAGTTATATTTTTAAGTGAAAAAGGGTCTTTTCATTTTGCAGATACATATTTTAAACTCTCACGATTTACTCTTAACATTTTGTAAGAAACGATTTATTTTTAAAAATCTCAGAAATTTAGTATGAACGATATACAATCTCAAAATTTCGACATTTTGAGAGTATGACAATTTTTAATTTTTATTCCTAACTTCAACAATATTAGATCTTTATCAATCAGATCTTTATTGATATATTTGTTTTGTTTTTTGAGATAGTTACTTTAAAATTCACTAATAAGTACACCTCTAAAAATGTATTAAACCTATTTTTAAATTATAAACCGAATCAGAATATTTTTTAAAATTTTAATATGTTAGTGTAAATAAACTAAAACTATTTTATTTAAAAATAACTTTTAGTTATCCCACCTAGTTGATGTTGATCGTGAGACTACATGAAGTAAATTTCATAATGTTGTCAATACATATTTATATGTTCTCATTTTTGTAAACTATAAAATACATTTTGTTTTTATAATTTATCTGATTAACGAGGTACAGAGGTTATAAAAATAAGTTTTTAGTAAATATTATGAAATTACATACACAAATTTATTCCAATTTTATTATGTAAACAATAAAACAGAAAATAAAACATCGGTATGTATATAATGATAGAGATAGATTGACAAGGGGAGAAACCAGATCGTCTGTATGACCTTGTAGCCAGTATGTTTCCAGATCATAGCAACCATCTGCCTTAAAGTATATGAGACTTTTACCTGTTTTAATGTATAAATATTTATATGTCGTGTAACTAAATTTGAATGTGTATATAAAAAATAAATATGAAAGGGCACATGTTAAATAAAGCGTAGCATTTTTAACGGCCATAGATATCTCACAGTTACGTTCGTTATGCTTATCGAAACAGTTCCGAGAGTTAGTGTGATATTCATTTTGATTATTCGGCAATTTATTATTTAGTGCAATTTGTGAAGGTATACATTTTTACATTTACTAAAGTTGGGTAAGTTATAATTTTGTATAAAAGCTGCATAATTAATTTAGGAAAAATATTAAGGTTTTTTTAAATTTCTTTAGAATTAATTTTAATTAAATAAGGATCGTTTCACATTAAAAACCTTTGACTTCGTATTAATATAAAGATACAGTTAGTTTACCAATTTAAGTAAGGAATTAAGTGGAACACATTTTCTAATGTTTTTATTGTTAGATTTCTTAAAAATATGGATAATTTTCGTAAAGGCGATAAGAGGGTATAGAGTCATTGTCACGAGGCCAACAAATGTATCTTGAAAAGTTAACAATTTATATTTTAACGGAATATATTTATATTGGGGGTAAAAAACAATCCGTACACTTTGCTCGATGGTAAGTTACGTAAATAATGAATATTCATATCCCAAATACAGTATAATAACAATTTTATATACTGCTTGTAAATAATCTTTACTCAAGTTCTAAAATTATTATTTTTTTTTAATTTATTGAACTATATAAATGTAATTATTCTAGTATAATAAGTAGGTCTGTTGGATTAACAATTTGAAATTTTTTTCATAAAATAATTTTATTATTAGGTCAACAATATTACATTTCAAAAACGTACGTTTTTTCTTTATTTCCTTTGCTTAAGAGTTTTTCGAATAATATTTGCATAAAGGGTCGGCCATATTCTATGAACTATTTAAAAAATTGTTGTCCAAATTATTGATATTAAATTATCTCAATTATTTTAAAACTATATATAGTAACATTTCTGAAAATTTTCCTTTTTTATTATTTTTTTAAGAACATTTTCTAATCGTCGGCCATATTGGATCAACCACTTTGAATTTTGAATATTTGACATCAAATTCGGATTGAGATACCTCTAAAACATGTATATATTCATTTTGGAGAAACAATTTCATAATTCAGTAAGATTTTAAAATTGTCTTTAAAATATCAATTTTTATTGATTAAATAATTAACAAACAATTTCCAACTAAAATCAACTTTAGAACATTTTAACTGAAGCAATTTATAAACGAAATCAATAGATTTTGAACAAATACAAGCAAGACAGATTTATTTGCAAACAATGCAATTTTTGATGCTACATTGAATCACCTAATAGTGAAATGTTTATTATTATTATTTTAATCATAGTTATATTTGTTAGTAAATATTCACAAATGCAATTGTATTCATACCCTCTTTCATTATTAGGTTGTAATTCACTGTTTTTACTGTCTAATATTACATTTTTTATTTAATATGTAATAATATATGCAAACTGGCACAACTAAAACGATGTGTTTACCTATATTATCCTTTGTTAGCCATTCTCAAGTTTTCAATAACTTATATTTTAAATAAACAAACCCAGAACTTGTATTCCCGAGTTAGCCCAATCAAATGTTACACAAAAAATGCGTGGACTTACATTAAATGGAGAGGTGTTTCGGACCATTACTGGGACTGCAAATTTGCCAGCCAGATTTGTAACTCTCAAAAACCTGTGCTCCCAGAATGGCTCTAGAAAAACTGTTATTTTTTAAATCTTATCGGTTTTTGTTAAATATCTACTAAACTATGAGTTTGTTGGAAAAAATCGTTCTTTAGCTTTTTAAAAGTACTATATCTGCTGATCTTAGAGTGAGTTGTCATTCCCTCTCTACCAGTTCCTTTCGTCTGAGCTGACCCTTTTCAATAGTCCTTCAATGACTATAAAACCCCCTGTAAACTTTCTCAACTTGTTTATACAACATTTTCTGGCAAAAAATTAATTCAGGTGTTGGTGGAGGAAATTAAATTACTCAAATTTCAACTAAAAAAGCATTTTTCTTCTTTTTTGATTTTTGTAATTTCTGACGAGACCATTTGAGCTATAAGGACCGGCCTTAGCTCAAATTAAAGTTTATTGAATTCCCTTTAACTTCCATGCTCTTAACTTTTCTGTAAGATGTGTCATTTTGCCGGTATCCATCTCAAAACATATAAAAAAACTTAGAATTTATATTTTTTTAGAAAAAATGTCACTCTTTAAAAAGCCGTATCTCCGTAACTATTTAACTTACAATAACGATTTTGATCTTATTTTGTAGAAAATGTAATATACTGTACTTTTAAAAAGCTAAGAACGATTTCTTCCAACAAACGCATAGTTTAGGAGATATTTAACAAAAACTGAAAAAGTGAAAAAAATAACAGTTTTTCGACCGCCATTCTGCCAGCACAGGTTTTTGAGGGTTGCAAATCTGGATCTGTAGTCCCAGTAATGGTCCGAAACAAATCTCCAAAAACCATTAATGCTAAATTTAATGTAAGTTCCGATGTAACATTTGACTGGGCTAAGTGTAAATGAATATGAGATTATTAAGTGACTATTTATGAAAAAACATATGAATGTAATACATGAGAAGGTCGTAGATTGTGTAAAAGAAGTTTTATAATATTACAAACATAAATTGGATTAAAATACTTTATTTGGTTCTCACATTATTTTAGCAACGATTTATAATATCATGTTCCTACCTTATTGCTTATAACCCAAACGACAGCAATGATTTAACAAATAGTAGGCCTACGGTTTAACTTAAAACACAAAATTGATAAATACTTTAATACTAATAATGTGCACAATACATAATGTATTTCTAAAGCACATTTAAAGGTAAAAGTATAATCTTAAAGTCTGAACTTATTTTTTGTTTATCAACCCATATGTTTTAAATTTCCCTTTGTTAAGGCTCGTAACGAGAATAGAACCTTGTGTTCACCTCTTCCTTTGTCGTCACACGTATTATAAACAATTTCAATTTTTAAATTAAAAGTTAAATTAGTCAATTTAAAGGTACAGTAAAGGATGATTATTGAGATAGTCTAAATCTAACTATTACTGCACAAAGTAAAGCAGTTGTAATAAATTTTCAACAACACAATTATAATAATCCTCATTGTTTGTAATATATTTTGTTATTACATAAAATAGTAGTTAAAACTGTAATTTTTCAATAGTGAAACTTCCTTTTGCAACACAACCTTTATTGATCCAATCTTAATAGATGGTTCTTAAAGTATTAGAACTTTACCATTAAATTTTCTGAATTATGTATACATTTCATGGGAGAAATACTATATAAATAATAATGGTAAATATTTTACAAAGTGTTTTTTATTATAAGTAGTCACGTTTGGAAGATCCAATGTTTATGGTTGATTTGTTTGTATTGTTTATTACAATCATACAGCGCAATCGCTGTAAAATGCAAAAAAAACAAAAACAAATTTTAATACCCACTTGGTATTTAATTAATGAAAACAATGTTGTCACACGACTGTGAGTAGAATATAAACTTTATATACGAAACATGTTTGTCTTAAGTAACCATTTATAACTCCGATAATTCTAGATTTTTAAATTACCTTCTGTTATCGATCCCAATTAAGACTTAACTTAAAGTGGATTAATAAAACTTAAGTGCTTTTCTTGATATTCCTGTGGTATTATAAACGCATTGAAGGTGGATTATTGAACTAAAAATATCATTAATTATTGCTGAACGCTAGATTTATTTTATTTCTTAAGTTTAGTTCTGATATTTTAATATATGCCTACACAATTTAATGACTCACTTATTCTTACCTAATTAGCTAAACATCTTTATTCATTGTCTATAGTGGTATTATTGTGTATTTTATAAATAATGTTTTTCATAGAATATGTACATGAACTCTTTATACGTCAGCCAAATTGTAGGTTAATGCCTTAAGAAAAGTCAACTTTGATTACTTCGGGAATAGGTGCAAAATATCTTTATCTTGTTGATATAGAGGAATGATAAGAGTGCATTGCGTTCTTTATACGAATTCACTTAATTATAACAAGATTTATAAGCTAGTTCACTTACCTGTAATAATTTAAATTCTACATATTATATGCATAAATGTTTAAGTGAATAGTTGCACAGTATAAATTTTATTTTGTTTACTTATCAGTGGTATTTATTATGAAATTGTACTATCAAAATATACCATACCTTCTCTCCGTTTTAATTAAAATATTCAAGTAATTACCGGTTTAATAAATATACACAGTAGTATTGAGAAATCAGTTTACAAACAATTACGAACCAAACAAAATAATTAAAAATAAATTGCAACCAATGCAGATAATTTCTTCATGGTGTAGTAGCACTGTGTCTCCTACTTTAAACCTACTAGAAATTAGCACTATAAAGATAATTTAAAATATGCGTTAAACAAATCCCTTTAAAATCAGATGTGTATAGTTGTCATCTTTATTTAATATCAAGTCTTTTTGTAAATCATAATTTTTTTTCTTAGATCAAAGTTTGATTAAAAAGACGGAAGTCCAGCTTATAATAATATTCTTTCAATTTTGTATATTATACGAATTTCCCGGTTTGTAACTTCGATTTATAAATAAACAGAGGTACAATGCACTGGTTTAATCACTTAATAATACAAATTGAGTACACATGAGTATTTAATTATTTGAGGGTTCAATGTTTATAAGTTTTACCAGTTTGCTAATGGTTATAGACGAGTTTGTAAAACAATTCTTTGTAAAGTCAATACCTAACAAATTAAAAAAATTCTGAATTACTAAAACAGTTATTTCTTTACTTAGGCCTAATGAATGGTGATTGATTCGTATGTGATGATCGATGGATGATTACAATTTTAAACTTACTTACGCTAAAATGTTCCACTTAAAATAAGATGGTCCTTTGATCAAATTTTTTGATTGAGGAAGTTAATGATGTTATTTGGTGGATAATTTTGAAGAGGTATAAAGTTTATAATTCAGAGCCTTCAGATCTGATGTGTTGTAATGGATAATTATAGTTGACTCACCCAAATGGCTTGGTGGATATTATCATTTGATATTTTTTATTTTTTGTAACACTGTACTTGGTATTATTTATTAACTTCGTTGGTGTACAATATTGTTTCTTCTTGCTTCACAATCTAGCAGATTTATGTGGTACATTTTAAATTGTCTGCCATAAAATAAATTACGAACTGTTCTCAAACAAAGCTAGTAACAAACTCTTCACAATTAATTACCTTCTTCTTCCTCTCTACTCGAACTATGCTTCCTCTTCTTCCTCCTCAACGTTATTATTTCTTCTTTCCTTTTACATTATGTTGGCCAACACTTAAGCATATATGGTTTTTACAAACATGATGAGATCTTATTACTAATGTTTTTGAAATGATATATGAATATAATGGGCTATGTGTTTCTTTTTTATGGTTATGAGTATCAGGGACTGATAAGTAATGAGATAATCCTTGATATGATGTACCAACTGCTTACGAATAAACAAGAATTTTTGGTATCTTTACAAGCATAATAAACATAAATAGCTAAATACTAAATGATAACTATGTTTAATAAATGATTGAACAGCATATTCACTGTTGAAAAGTACAAAAGAAAAAATACCTATAAACGAAAAATTGTGTCACAAATATAACACATTTAAACATTATGCTATATGCTATCAACTTCATAAGGCGCACAAAACCCTCAAGACCTGACATAATGTAAAGCAAATCCAGCAGATATCATGCATTACCTATCTCGTCGTTAGGGTCGGGAGTGAATGTAATATATATGTATATTATTGGAATAATGTTATTAATAGTCATTTTATGTTATGAAATAATATATTGATAATTAGTATTGCATATTCATTATCAGTGCTAGTTAATACTGTTGAAAATTTCTGACCTTTCAAATTTGAATAATTTCTACGATCTTCGAATATCGAATCCGTCTTTACAAAAAAAAAAAAAACTTTAGGTAAAGGTGTCAGTGTTTTTATTGTATGCATAGTAAATTTTGATAGATTAAAAAAAATATAACATTGGATAGAATAAACACATGTGTCCTGTTGTGCATATAAAACAGAAGTGTATAATAATACAATTTCAAATGTAAATTATTTAGAAAGTTATTCTGGATCCGGTAGTAAACGTGGGGTAGTTGGTTAAACCATTTTTGTTATAAATGGTTGCATTTGTTCGAATTCGTTACTCAGTTCTTCAGCATCGTTAGTATATTCAGTTGAGCGTAAATCAATTAACAGGCAATTAAATAATCACTGGTTATATTATACGTATACGTAACTATAACTGAGACTTCCCTCTACTAAATTATCAAAATTTTGTTCTGAAGGATGCAATATGTATAAATTGTGAACTGATGTATAAAACTATGTATAAAATTGATTATCATATAATAGGCATTGTGATCGTAGGCTTCAATGTTAGGGATTCTGGATGCACAACCTAAGAAACTTGGGGCCCTCCAGGATAACAATATTGGTCGTCAGCTATCGGGCATTTGACATGATTTCAGATCACGTAAAAACTCATCATTCCTTCTCAAACCCTTCCAAGTGGTAATACAAAACCAATGAAATTAGCAATAAGGAAAGAGGCCTTTACAAAAGTGTACACTGAAGTGGTGCACGAACTATTGAAAAACAAAATTGATTGCAGATGAATTAATCTTTTAGGCAACTAAAAGCAGGCATGTGTCATCCCAATGACGAAACATTAAACAATATTCCCAACTAAATATACAGCTTTATTGGAATATATCAGAGAAAATCTTAAACTCAGGCTAATACCGAAATATGTATATTTTCAGGCAGATATGCAGATTCGAAAGCCTTAAAATCATATTTATTTAGGTAAAGTTTAGTGAAATGTGTGAAACGGACAATACAACTAACATCTGCATATTTACCACTGACTTAATCATGATATCATATACACCTAAAATGTCAACATTTTAAACGGATATAGTTGCAGGCACATCTATCTAAATAAAACTTTAATTGTAATTACAAAAACTAGTATTCATATATATCTATGCATATAATAAAATCGTGCCGGTTTGTATTTTAAGACTGCATCTGCCTGTTGTTTATAAATTATGTGTTTAACTATAATAAAACTAAAAATCAAATATAATTCAATTAAGTTGCACTTCAAAACAAATTTCACAGTTTTGAAGGAATACTCAAAACAATGATTGGTCATACCTGTGAACAAAAGTATTACATTACTTAGAGAAAAGAAGTTCTCAGTGACTGTCTAAGAGACAAGCAGAGTGTATCTAGAACTCTAGTTTAGCTTTACATTTTCTTTGTACATTCTATGTATGACACTTTCTTTGTTCATTACATTTCCTTACATAGTATAGAACATTAAATACTGTTACTAGCTGCAATAAAGCAGTTTTATTTAATTTTGTTGTCTGTAAAATTGCATAACAAATTTATAATTGTATTAAAACAAACGAATATTTGTAAAGATGTAGTTAGAATATCAAACAACATTACATTTATTGGAACCAAAATTAAATTTGCATTGACTTTCATAGCAAATAATTAACTAACAAGACTTGTAATAATAATTAATTGGTGTATTCTAATTTCAAGTCATACTAAAATAATTCCTCATTATAAATAGTAGTATAAACTAAATGCTATTCGCATGATTATAAGATGCCATATTTGTTTAAAATGACAGTACTCAATGAGGTTGCTTTAGTTTAAAGAAGTAAAACAACTATAAAAGATAAACTTATTTGGTAGCCATTAAATTTTTACCTGTTTTAAACCATTTTTAAAAATTTTCAGCTTATAATAGGCAGATTATATATCAAATATTTTATATCAGATAAAATTCGTGCACGTTATCAGTCATAGTAATTGATAGATGACTTACTTCTAAAACCTTTAAAAATAATAATGACAATACACTAATTCTCACTTACAACCTTTAATAATCAAACGCATTTAAATGAGAGTGTCGTCATCTTAAGTGATACATGGGCTATAACTAAAATCTTATATCTCATACATGTTAGTAAAAACTTATAACACGTAATAAAAAAGTATACATGTTTTTAGTCAACGTACACAACTTATAAAAGTGTTTAGTTGTATCTTAAGTATTACAGAAGATGACGACTCTGCCGTTTAAACGCGTGTGATTATTAAACTTGTTTGTTTGAGAATTAGTGTATTGTTATTATTATTTTAAAATAATTAGTTCTCACTAGTCAAGCTCAAAGTTTGTTAATATTATAATCCGTGTAGGTTTTACAAGTAAGACATAAGTGTGTTATTAAAAATATAGATTATAATTATATTAGTTTAACTAAAATCATTTTCAATGTTATAATCTTATTCACAATTAGTTAAGAAATTCATAGCTATGAGCAACACTAATCAATATTGTAACCTAGTGAGTCAACTAGTGCCGAAGGTAATCATACAAATATATATGCATGTCTTTGTGGATGACACTTTTCATTCTTGTAGATGTTTTAATTTTAGATTTAATTTTCATTGATTTTAGGTACAGTTGTTTTGGATATGTAAAACATTTATTTCCATTTCCTAATCAGTGTTATTTCTTTTTGAAGTTTAATGGGTATTAAACTTATTTGTGCGTGAATTTTAGCGGGAACATGTCTGCACCATTGGTTCCCCTTGCTTCCACACAAGCTTTCCGTTGATGTTTGTATAATTAATTGGCATTGAATATCCATACACAATTAATGGCCAAATAACTTTACCTTGTATGGCAGTCAGTTTCTCTTGATTTTTTTATTATTTCAATTTAACTTTGCCGGCACGTGGATTTTATGTTTCTCGATCATTTTATCTGTAGAATTAAGTAAGGATGGATGTTTTAAGGATGTGGGTTTCCTAAATAATCGTAAAAATATTAAAATATGAGGAATTCTCAACACTTTGAATTTACCATGATAGAGCATATAATTATAAATATGTATAATTATATATACTTTCTTGATTTACATAATTACTAAATGAATGGAGTAGTATTATATCTGTTTCTAGTGTTGAATTCAGTATGTGTTTATCAAATTAACACTCAATTATTTTTTCAGTAAAGTTTATATTGAATTTCAGAAATGTGGACACTCTAAAGATAGGCTCTGTACATGTATACATTTTTTAGTTCTTTAGGCTGATTTATTTGTATGTTTTTATATTTTTTTTAAATGAAAAATTTATTATTATTATTAGTTGCTTTTGACTTTTACTCACCAGACTTTGTACCTACTTGAATGATCAACAATTTAACTAATGATGCAAACACAAAATTACAGGTTGTTGGTCTTTTATTGTCAAAGATATATCGACTATCCTTTGAAACACAATACAAGTAAATACGTCATAGTGTGTAGCGTTAAAATAGCTTCAAATTATATCTCTAAATATTTTAAAAAACAATCATATTTCTCGATCAGAAATAAACTCTCAAAAGCTATGTTTTAAATTGAATTACTTTCTGTAGCTTACTAGTCTGTTGCTATTCGTTTTCGAATAAAAATTATCCTAATTTCAACACTTAACAATGATAATTCTTCAGAAGCTACATTAACATTGGAATTAACACTTCCGTTTACACATTTTGGGGTAATAATTTTTAACTAAAAGATTTAACAGAAACATGAATTGCGGAAGATAAATTTTGTATTAAATTAATTATATTATTTTCTTTAAACTTACAGTACGTTAAATTTATAATGGACTTGAAAATTTCTAGCAAATAAAAATTTAATGTTTTGTTGTTAAAACTAAAACTTCTTCTCTTTGAAATGTATTTTCATAGCATTATTCTTTCCACAAACCCAGCTGTCAACGGATTGAAATTTTTTTCAGTTTTTTTAAATCAAAATCTTCCAAATCTTATTGTTATCAACTATTTATTTTTTGTAAACAAATATTTCTCATTGTAAAAAAGATAATAAACAAATCTAATAGTATTATTTAAATTTCTATGTTATTTTTAGCCCATTATTTTTGTTTTTTTATAGATTAGTTTAAATGCCAATAATATATTTAATTTCAATATTTGTGATTGTTGTTCCAATTTAGCGTTAACTTTAGCGTATTTGCTGGAGTACCTAATATAATCTATTTTATTGTTTAACAGTCTACTGTACCAAGGCTGACATCTATAACATTCCATCACAATATCGTGCATGTTTAGCTGGCTGATCGACTTAACACTACACAAACGAAACATGCACAAGTTCCAAACGCAACCATCGTGCTGTCTAGGAGTCAGGTAATGTAGTTACAACTAGAAAGCAAACACAAACGACGAGCACAACTAAAACATACACAAGTTGTGTTTGGCAACTATCATGCAATCTAGGAGTAAGGCTGAATGGGTCAAATTATTAAATAAGAAAAATTAAAAACAAATTTAAACAAATCAATAACAGTAATTTTGTTTAATGTTTTCTAATCCCATTCAATTTAAATCTACATTTTATTAAGTAAACCAATCATAGTTATTAGTTCATTATGGATTTTTTTTTTAAATGGATGTTACTATACGATAGTTAAACTAATAAGTTGACATCGTATATCGGAAATAACTGTGTTGGAGAGTAAAACTGACTCAAACTGTACAAGTGCCTTTAACCACTCGGCCTCTTTGCTTAAAAGTTGTTTTTTAACTGTTACTTAGGTATTAGTTTTAAATTACTTGTTAATTATTTTAAATTATAAACTGATAAATACTTTACATAAATCTATTAGAACTTTGTTAAATCCATTATTTTTTTCATTAGAAGAACACGTCTGTTTCTCAAATAAACTACAATAGTTTTGGATCAACATATATTTTTAAACGGAACTATTCAATAAATATTCAACAATATGAAAATATTTTTTATTTTGAAAGGTCAATAAATAATCCCTTCTTTACAAAAGTAAAAATAGAACGTTTTAGTTTATATACATTTGTGTTACAATTAATACTATATGTAGTTTTTTTGTTATATATTTATTTCATTTAATGATACATATTCAATCACTTACAAAATAAAATAAAACATTTAGGACATAATAATAAAGTATAAAATGAAATAACAACTTGTAATATAAAATAAATTGAAACTTAACTTTTAAACAAAATAACACCGAATTTTAAATAAATATTTGGCAACATCTAGGGCAATCCCGTATTGAGGTTGCAGAAGTAAATTATATTAAATTACAAACAAAGAGTTAAGAAATGGTTATGGGATCAGTTAAATTTACAATTAAAAATAAAAACTATGGGGAAAGCTTACACATAGCAAATTAACAAATGCGAATCCAATCATCAAAAACTAATAAAAAGGTTTTACAGGAGGCTTAATAAATTATACTGGTATAAAAGATTATGTGTACAATAAAAGGTTTAACTATAATTAAATAAAAATTTATAAATAAAAAAAACTCAAAATATTACTGAATTTTAACTATACAATATGCATTCATACTCTTTTCCTCACACTAACTCACGCATACTTCCAGACCAGTCTCTTTCACACAGACACACCCTCACACAGGACATTGTTCTAAGACACGACTACATAAAACAAGCCTTACGCATCGTCAATGCTCAATAGCCAGTTCTTTAGAAGGATCAAATATTTGTTTAGAGTACTACATTTTTGGATATTGACTGGAAGTTTATTATAGAGTCTAGGAGTAATTACAGAGAAGAAATTTAAATAAATTAGGTATCTTGCTTTGCGTACATTAGCTTTGCTTTCACATCTGAAAAAATAATAAATTTTGTTTAAAAAAGCTAAAGAACCTTGACTGATAACAAAATACTTTAAGGACTTTGTAAATAAACAATAACGAAGAGGCAATACAGAGAGCATCGAAACAACGTAAAGATGGCACCATTATCGTAATATAAGTCGTATGAACCTCTTCTGTGTTACCATCAAAGTCCTAAGATTGGTAATATATGTACATCCAAATATGGACTATGGAAAAAAATAATTTACGTAAAACATTTACACTCCTCGGGACGATATATTTTAAGCGAAAAAAATACTCGTAAAATATTCTTTAATTTAGAATTTAAATTAGCAATGTGCAATGTGCATGTTCCACGTTATACGTTCATCCAAAACCACTCCCAAATACTGACATGAATTCTTTTGTATTATTTCAATGCACGAACAGCACTCTGAATTTCCGACTACACAATCCATAAATTTATATAAAATAGAGTCTTTAAAATGTATACCCTCCTCTCAGATTAAAATTTATATAAGAAATTGTATATATATTTAAAACTATAAAATGTTTGGAAAACCTACACCTCAGGGCATTAAGATCAGCTTGCATGGCAGTTTCAACATGTAGCATTGTTTTTCTGATGTAGCACAACGCGGTGGCATCTGCAAGTCAATAAATACTACCCTCCAGCCTATCTTTACACAAACATAAATTACAAACAATATAGGTCCAAGCACTGAAAACTGGGGGACTCCATATTTTCCTTCCTATAGTATATTATAGTTTATAAATAAAAAAATAAAAAATCTGAATTAATACATGAAATTGTATACTAATATAGCTTCAAGAAGAATAATACTACAGTGGATATCTTAACTCTTAATTTGATTTCGCACAATAAGATACTCGAAATGTTCATAACTTCGGTGTTGTTGTTATTGTATCAGACAGCAAGGGAAGTTCCATCAGATATGATACATAAACATAAGGTAATTATTGACATTTTGTCATTTTGCTTATAACTCCTGACATATAAAAAAAACATAGTTCATATTTTATGTAGCAAATGATTCTTTTGATTGAAAGAGCTAGCAATAGCCTCCTTTAAACTAGGCCGAATTACTTTTCTTAGATTAGGCCTACTATTTCATTTTCTTATCTGAAAAGTAAATGACTTGTCAAATCAACCGTTATTACGAATATTAAAACAATGCATTTAACATTAGGAAAGTCTAATAAAATAAAATAATTTAGCCCAAAAATATTTACTTCATATAGATAGTTTTATGAAAATCGTGAATTAAGCAGAAAATTAACTTTTTCAAATTATGTCATTTTATTTTTATTAAAAAGAAAACGTCCTTAAAATCTTTGCCAAATTAAACTATTTTCTTGTCTACTTTCAATACATTTAAATAAGAAGTTAATGTTTTATTATTTTGTCTGATGAATTGATTTAGTTACGAGTAAAGTTATTAGAGTAGGTCAGATTATGAAACAACATTAACAGTATGTGCCTTTAATGCTAGAGGTAGCGGTTTGGCCATTGTCAGTAGGCAAGAGAAGTAAAATAACAGATTTATAAAACGGAACGGAACTTTTCGCTGGATGTAGGCTTGGTGCCAGGAGGTGTGAGCTGTTAACAAGAAGATATTTTTAGGTGATTTGACACTTTTTATTATTTTTGGATTTAGAAATATGGGTTTGAGGATGGGTATTGTGTTTTCGAATAAATTTGTATCTTGGGGATATATTGAAACCAAACTTTAAGCTCAACCTAAACAAAACCGCATATTATTTAGGACTATATTAAATGATGTGGTTTTTAGAGTTAGAGGTAAAGTGTAGCAGTTTTGGTCATTTTAAACTAACACTCAGTGTTGTATCTATGTTTATTAACTCTAAAATTTATTATAAAATGTTCCCTCCCCTTTTTCTCCTTTTTATTTTTCATCGTGACAGCTTTCTGACACCAAGTCATCTTCCTGTAAAAAGGCGTTTAATTTTCTTAAACTGTCTTTTTTGTCTACGAAACGACAATCCTAAGCATTGCATAACGAAGACTGGTCATTTGTTTTTTTATCTAACCCTAATAACTTCAAATCAACTCATCTGTAAATCATCACACAATAATAATCAATAACTTTTTTTTTCTAAATGTATTGAAAGTAGAAAATGACCTAATCTCATGTGTCAACAAATTTAAAGGTGATTTAATAATAATAATAATAGCTAGTAAAAAAATAGAGTATGTATAATTTTCCCAATCGACTCACGATATTCCAAATAAATTTACATTAAGTAGTTAAACTTCTTACAGTTTCATTATTCTTAAAGTACCATACATTTTATATGTTTTATTTTTGTAGAGTTTTAATAATTTACCTACATTTTAATATTTACAATAAAGGTTGTCATTACTTATCAATAATAAAATGTGAACACTGTTCTATATCATAAAGCGTCTTGGCCTAAGTTTAAGTGGCTGCTATTAATTCCCTTCTTGTTTCCACCAGCAAATAAATAACCCTGAAGCGTTTGTACTCTCCACAGCTTGTGTAAGAAGAGACAACTACGAGTAAGAAAGGGGTAAATATGTTAGAAATAAATCATCATGGTGGCTAATTATGTTTTCAGTAGACCTTACTCAGTAATGCTCGGAAACAGAAAAGATTGCAAAATGAATAAAACTGCCACCCTAGTCTGGTACATAGAATGTACAGGAACTCGAGCAACGATGCTACATATACAGGCGTATTACCAGAGACAAACACCAGTGTTAGTCTTGGGCCGCACTGTACTGACTTCCAAGCAGAAATTTAAGCGATAAACGCCTGTGCCTGCTTACTGTATAAGGTGTACGTGATAGGCTACAGAAATATACAAATCCCAACAGTAAAACAGCACTAAAAAACTGGCGAAGAATTGTCTCACATCACGATTCAAACTCTGTCTATAAAAAAAAATTAAACAGATTAATAATAATAAAACATAATTTAGATTCGTGTCAGGTGCACTCCACTCAACTCAGTGATATGTAGCCACTTGGCCTCAATATCTTTACAAACTATGCTATGTGATTATATTTAAAAGTTAAGTATACACATTTATTTAAAATAAAATACTTAAGTTTAAATGTAATATTAATATTTACTGATACGGTGTTTTCATGGTAGACAATGAATATGATTTAATGCACTAATTCTCCATTGGTTTATCTTTCTGTTTAACAAATGCTCATTTTTGATATTTCGAAAAACACTCTGATGATGTTAATAACAATTTGCTGGATGACTTTATTTGTAAAAATCTTTTGAAAATTATAACAGACCTTTTAAATATTATCTAAAACCTTTGAAATAAACAATTTTTATATGACTAATCCTTAGTGAAAGATGTGGCAGAAGAATTATGTTATTACTTCTTTTATATATACAATTTTAAACCTGTTTAAAAATGTTTTTTCTCCTAAATATACCCACATTCTATCATAACAAATGGTTCAATTATAACTCGAATTATTAACGTAAATGGCTGGTGTGTAGTTAGTTAATTTCTCAGTTTGTGGGAATAATTGGGATAACGTACAATTTTCCTTCTAATCTAGTACAAGCCGAAAGGAATTTGTTACATAATAATGATGTCAATATTTCTTTCTATCTTCACTTGAATATTCATTAGATGTAATCATTGTAATATAAATTATGCATTAAAAAAATATACGCTCATGATTGATATTAAACAAATTAAATGAGAGACTTAAAAAATAAAGATAATATTGAACAAACGTTTGAAGCTACATTAAACGTTTTTTTATTTAGTTTGGTTACAATTGATAACGAATATAAATTAACTAATATTATTATTTATGAAAGAGATAAAATATAAACTACTAAATAACATATAATAAACTTAAACACTATTAATTCTTATTTGTCGATGTTACAAACTCCTTATTTATATTTCTTTTCACAGTAGGTAGTAAGTGTTCTTGGTTTATGTAAAGTCTTACTTTTTTACTGATATTTGTCAAGCGATTGTATGACCAATACGAAATAATAAAAAATCGTGTGTTGACTTGTAAATGATTTTTTTCAAAAACATTTTCTTTGAGATATGTCAAAACTTACTAAATATGCACAACAGCCACTAGATTTATTTATAATCCGTACGAGAATAAGTTATAAGAAAAGATATTAAAACTAAATGCATTTAATAACTTTAGTTTTTCTATGTTACGTATATAGCATTATTTGCTGCAGCTTTAAACGAACTGGCATTATTACGAGGACAGTGTGTTAAAATACATATATAATATCAAATCTACCGCATACAATTATTACTGTTTAATAATTTAATAAGAGATAATTATTATGTGAATTGATATTTAGTTGTATTGTTTGTGTTAATTTAAATCAAATTTTCTTTACAGAGACAATCTATTCAAAACAACTGCTGCTATTGCTTGAAAGACGCAAAATATAAGACTTTAAAATTTTAAGGTGAGAAATGGGAAATAAATGAGAAATGAGTTGTTCGTTCTGTTAAATAGATCTAAAATAAAAAAATAACTATAAAATGTGTTTACTCTCACAAATAAAGTCTATTGCATAATTTTATTTAAACATTATTTACACAAAAATATTGTTTAAAGTGAATTTGTATTTGGTTCTATCTATTGGTTGTAAATGTTAAACATTAATCAACAAAGCCTTCCTTATTTAAAAAGAATAATTTGGTTTGCCACAACAACAATATATCCTGGATTAAAGATAGCCGTTTTAATGTAAATAGTGAATCAAGACTGACAATATTAAAAGATAAAATCTTTTGTTTACGTAGTTTAAACTAGATGTAGTTCGAACTGTTAATACGTTTTACGTATTAAACTAATCTAAAGATTTACAAAATAAATGACACCATGTTAAAAGTTTATAGTAGCAAATTTAAATCATTTAAATCATTTAATTAGAAATCATAATCGTTTAGGCCCTATACTTTTTTTTAAATATACCGCATTGTTATTTTATCATATTTCAACTGTTATTATAAATTTTATGTTATTGTAGTTAACTTTTAGAATTTTTTAATTTTTTTTTAAATTTACTACTATTAATATATGATATGTCAAATAATGCTTACATATTTACTTACAATAACGGAACTTTTTTTGCAGGTATTGGTTTTTAATTGTACCCCAAGCATTACTGAATAATATTTCACTTTCCTAAACTGTTACTCCAATACTGTATAGATTTTTTAAATTTCTTTAAACTTAAGCTATTGCGTTTTGTTTCTATATTATGTTTTTCTAATAAATATTTTTTAAGAAGCTTATAAATAATAAATATGAGATTCAATTTCTATAGAAAACCATTTTTACATAAATTTAAGATTCAAATGATAAATTAATTAAGCTATAATTCTTGTAATACATTTGTCTAATACAGTGGCAATATAGTTTTTTAGTTTTCTTATATCAATGCTTAAATAATGTAGAATTAGTATATTCTTGAGTTAAACATTGCAAATACATTATTATACTTCAAATTGTGTTTCAGTGTTGAGCTGTTATAGGGCGTATATACAGCGTGTCCTACCAAGAGGTTGTTATTCGGCCATTTTGATTTTATTGATCTTAAGCAAATGAAACTCGAGGGTAACTATTTTACATATCTCTGTAATATAACTGTAGAGTTTCCAGTTAGTAGAAGTTTTGATATGTCCGGCATAATAATTCAAAAATAGCAACCTTTTTGTGGACACGCTGTACTATATATTAAATAAATGCCTACTTTTGCATGCAACCAACAATATCTATTATCTATCCCGTTGAACATAAAAGCTACGTACTAGTAAAAAATCATACTAATTCCCTTCATAATTCAAAACATTATAATTTACTACTTATCATACTAATCCTACGTATGATATAATATATTACAATAATATTTGTGTGCCTTATTTATATAAATTCTTCTTAATGTTATTGAAACATTTAACATATGTGTTATCACAAGTAAAATAAACATAGATTTATCTTATCCTTTTGATACAACGCTTCGTTTTTTGTAATTGCATTCTTTGAATAAACAGAAGGAATGTAATGTAGAATACACAAAAACAAACAAAATATGGAGCATAAAGTTATAAAATAATTTGTACAATGTAGCTATACCAGAACTTTGTAAACTTGTATGTTCTTTCGAAACTCTGAAGAGTAACATCTTATTGATTTTAATTTATATTACAATTGAGTGTGATATACAACTTCAAATAACTTTCATCGTCGTTGTAACGAAGGTTCCTCGGGGAAATTAGAAACAGGCATTTAAAACTTTATCATTCTGTGTCTTGTGAAGAAGGCTGAGCTCGTATGAGACATAATATCGTTGTAAAGATATAAAACAGATTGCTTTTTTCAAACTGCTAAGTGTTTAAGTATCCAGATACATATCTAAAATCGAGTAGTTTTTGTTAGCTTTTATTTGACTTAAAATATTTTATTAGCCTTATAAATATACCCTAAGTGTAATTAAATATACACATGTGTAGCCAGACGTTAACACGTAAAATAATTGCTGCTTTGGTTAATATTTTAATCCGTAAGTTAAAGCGTTTTATAGACATTGTGTTTTCACAATAACAAATTGCACAATAGGTTCCCTTGAGAACGTGAATTAACTACTAACTGATAAATAAAATTAAATCAATGAATTTAACTTTAAGTAGTTAGTGTATCAAAAGTTTGATACAAATGTAGATTTGTATGAAACTTTAATAGACTGACTACAAAACTATTTCGAAAACATAAAACATTGTACAAACTACTTTTAGTTTAGGGGTATACTTGTGTAGACGAAAGGAAAATTAATGCAATTGAAACAATTATAATTAAATTGTTTAGACTAAAGAAGACAGTTATTTATCAAATAAGTCAAGTATGAATACTAATTTAATATTATGAAAATAATGTGTTTTAAAATGTTAAAATGATTGTACAAAAATGCATTCAAGAACGAAGTAAGAAGCTGTTATTATAAAAAAAATTTACCAAACATGATAACATTTAAAATATAATAAATGCATTTGTTCTTATTAGGATCCATAAGTTTTAGTTTTCAAATCTACCGCTTAGGATTAAATTCTCTGAAATTATAATTTTATTAATATATAAATCAGTATTAAAATATTTTACTGGCTTCATTATTCACACTTATCATAACTTGACACAATGTCAAGGCAGTACAATATTATTATATTTCCTGAGCACATTAATAAAAAATGCATACTAACCATTTTCGAAAATGTAATACTATATACTGCACCGTTGACTGCACGACTTCTTCCTTTCCTTGGTTTAGTATTTAGACTTTTCGAACTTTTGTTAAATATTTTTTTTTAATTGTTGATATTCTCTAGTCTCCTAATACTAGGTTTCAAGAATTAAAAATGTTTTATTTCCAATCGTATACAGCTTAAAGTTCTAGTTGAAATATTGAAAGCTACGTCCACTCTTTCAGACACAACATGTTTAAAAATATGAAGTTTCGGATAAAGCAACTTAAAAGAAACAGATGTAAGAACCTAACTTACAAAAGGTTTACAATTTATTTTTTAAATTAATTAATTTAAAAAAATAAATAATTCTTGAAGAGTCGACGGTTTCTTAATTATTAAAATTTTAAATTATATTTTAACTGTTATATCTAAATATTGTGAATTTGCTAAAAACTACTAACACATATTGCTTCAATACTCATTTAAGTCAAATATGTTAATTTACGTTGGGCATTATATTTAGAACTAAAAATAATGATGTTAATAACTTGTGTTAGGTTTAATTACACCATCTATCATAGTTTACATTAAATTATCAATGTTTCTTTAAAACAGGTTTGTCGAATAGTATGTTTATGCTTAAATTAATCCGTTATTAATTTTCCAAAATGTAGCTAAAACTGTTTTAAATTTGTTTACATCAAACATACAAGATGTCAAAAAGCTTGACAAATAAATTAAATTAAAGTTTTTCTTAAGGGTGAATTATGTAATTAATGTAGCTTCCTAACATAACTATATTATTAATAAGGAAAACTCTTGTATGATTCTGATTTCCTGGATTAACACATTTTTTATAATCTGTTATTAATAACAAATTTATAAAAAACAATAACCACAAAATAAATATGTAAATAATTTAAATTAAAACGTTTTTTGTTAATACAATAGTTGTAATAAAAGTAAAAATCCCAGAATATTTCAAGTTAAGCAGAATCTTTTAAAATAAACTAACTTCAAAAGAGTTAGAATTATTTTTAAGCATAAAATCAGCTGTTCTTGGAAAGTGCCCTTCAAGTTTAGTGGAGTTAGTGTCGAAAGAACAAACAGCCATTTTTGTAATTTACAGATTTCAGATTTTTTTTTAAAGTTCAATTTCAAAATATCCTAGCGGGTTTTTCTAGTAGTAATTTGTTTCTGACTTATTCTCTTTGTATTTCAGTCAACCCTTTGGAAAACAAAATCAAAATATTGGAACGAGCAAAAAGACTAAAATGTTTTATTTTGAAAAAAGATCAAATTTCGTATACCATGTCGAATTACATTTGACCGATAAAGATTGTATAAGTTCTCCATAATAGTGACATTCTTGACAAATTTGAGAGTTAGAATTAATTTGTCCTCATTTTGTGTTTTTTTAAATCACTATTTTACTCAAAATATTAAATAAATATATTGTTATATTACATTCAATCCAAAAGCAATTAATGTATTTTTGGTTGTGGGTTAAAAATTTAACACTTTTACCACTACCATTTCAACCCTTATTGTAGCTTACAAATAATCGACTGGAATTGTAGGGGGATCAGTTCTGAGTCGGTTAAAATCATTTCCAGCTGGTCTTAGATCTGTTTACATTTTTCTCCGAAGCCAAGCGATTTCAGAGATAATTTGATTCGGCTACGTACTACAATTCAAATGATTTTCCCATAAGAATAAACAAGTATTGATATAAAGTATGATATTTTAGTAGATGGTTAACAAAATGTATTAAATTTTGCACTTATTAATATACATAGTTATAAATATTAACAAGGCGTAAAAACTGTTTTAAAGAAAACTATCTATAAAAAATAACTTATAAATTTTATTTAATACAGGTCATGGTTATGGTTGGCAAGTAAATGTAAGCTTACATACATTTTTAAGACTTAAAAATTATGATATATATCTGTATACATGTTTTTATAGTCCAGAATCTAAATTTACACAACATAGCTTGAAATGAATAAAAAAACAGTTTATTAACACCATTTGTAATTTTATTAGTAATAATACAATTCCTTAAATCCCCAATGTGAAAATCATTTTTAACATAATATATAATTCCAATCCTAAGTATTTCATTTGGCCATAAATGTTTTTGTGGATGCATTTCTAAGTTCAGTCTAATCACATATAAATGATAAAGTAATATTCTTAGTCAAATGTGTATTAGTATGTAAAGAATAAAAAGTTTGTTTAGTAATATACAATAATTCTATATATTTAAGTGTTTAGAGTTTATGATTGTATTATGCATACTGATAACGCTTATTTAATTACTCAAAACATTAAACAATACCAGTAATATAATACACAAATAACATGTATACGAATAAATCTTCAGCTTTTAACCTAAACAATAGTAACTCAAACGTACTTGAAATAGTAATTAATTTTTTTTGTCGACTTAGATACAAACTCGATAAAACCGTTACATACAAAATATATAAGAGAGGGTGGAAAATACATTAAACGTGGTAGTAAGGCGATCAGACAGAACTTGTGTACTAATAATTATTGTTTTTCTTTAATTACAACATTAATATCGTAAGAATGCGTGAATTAATATTATAATACATTTTGTCCAAGTCAATGGTTGTGTGCCGTTGTCATTATTTGTTAAATAAACAAATAAACAAATTTTGCCTTCAGTAAAATTTGTTTAAATAAACTTGTCTGAATATATTTATATAAATCTATTAAGTTGCAATTCATAAATAAACAAGGCTCAGATGCAATAGTTAAATACGTTATATTTGGTAATGGAATTAATAAATTCTACTTTTAAATTTATACGGTGTATACGAAAAGTTATATTATCTAAAGACGGAATCAATCCGTAAATCATAATTGCTAATGTAATCAATTTTATACAGCATAGGCCTACTTGAATAATTGAGTTGAACAAATGTTTGTATTGCAGCAATAACATTTTGAAATGTCAAAGTTTTACTTCTTGAGATCAACCCAATATAAAGTTAAAATGTATTTACACATTTCTAAAAACTCCAGCAAGCCTTTATCGAAATAATGTCAATTTAACTTTTTAAATATACATGTTTGGGAAGTACAGCCATATCAGAAGTAGTTATATATACACATTAGGTGTTTCAGAATGAACGTATTAATTAATATTTGAACTACTGTACAACAATGAAACAATATTACACAAATGACACAAACCCGACATACCGATCAGACCTCTCGTTAATTTTAAAACCGCCTTTGGACACAAGACTGCCAAAAAACTGGTTCCAATCAAACGTAATAGCATAAAATTAAAGGACAACCGCAGCATTAAAAACAGCATAGAATTTGTGAACAATATCAATGATATAACTTTGAAACCAAATTACAAAATCGCTTCCTTTGATATCGTTAACTTAGGCTATATACGAACATACCTATCCAAGAAACAATAGATATTCTAAGAAAAATCCTTACTGAATCCAACGTGTTAAACACAGAGAAAATTACCGAGTTAGTCAACATTGTAACATTGTTGTTAGACCAAAACTACTTTACGTTTGACAACAAATACTATATACAAAATAATGGTTTAGCCATGGGTTCCCCACTCTCAGGTTTACTTGCAGACATCTATCTAAACTATTTTGAAAACAAGTACCTCCTATCAAATTTAAATAAAATGCACAAACATATCATATACTATACAAGATACGTAGACGACACATTGGTAATCTTCAATGGTACTACTAGTCAGATCGAAAATCTCAAGAATTTAATGAACAGCATCAATAGCTACATGACATTCACATGTGAAACAGAAGTAGATGGAAAACTTAATTTTCTAGATCTGACAATAACAAAACAAACAGACCAATTCAAATATAAAATTTACAGGAAACCCACAACTACAGACATCACAATACACTCAACATCGCACCATCCCACATCTCATAAAACTGCCGCATATAATAGCATGTTACACAGACTTCTCACTACACCACTTGAACAAGAAGATTATTTGGAGGAACTGAATACAATTAAATATATCGCCACCGCTAATGGATATAGATGTACTATGATAAACCCCTTATTATTAAAAAACAAAATAAAATCTGTAAACCTTTAAAACCTCAAGATAAGACTATATACATAGCTTGTGAATATGGAAACATACTTACAAATATAATTTCAAAAAATTTAAAGAAATTAAACATCAATACTACATTCCGGACTAACAATAATATCCAAAAATTACTGTCCCAAAAAACAGACAAAGATCCCAAATGTAAAACTGGGATATATAAACTAGTTTGTGATGATTGTAATTCATTTTACATAGGCCAAACAGGTAGAGCGTTCCACCAGAGATTTATAGGACACTTACCAAAAAAGAGCATAAATGGAAATAAATCTAATTATGCACGCCACCTACCTGATAGACACTAACCACGGCTACACGAGTTTTGAAACTAATTTGATACCAATACATATATGCAAAAAATGCAAAATTATGGATGCTATAAAGAATATGAAATTTACAAAGCTTTTAAAAACAACGACAACCTAGTTATGAATGACCAGCTTCATTTTCCTCAAATATACTGTACGACACTGCTATCAGTATGCAAGATAACAAGGGTCCAAGTCACCGTCAACGTAGATCTATAATTACATAACCGTGAAGCGGCAGTTGTCCTTGGACCACCGTACGGGATGCATCCCACGCTAATAATTTAAAGTGTTTTCAGTGTTCGTGTTTTATGTGTTTGTTTACCTCCTCGTATTTATGTTTGACGACCTCGTAAGAGTGACTACGAATCTGAAGATGGAGTGAATCTCCGAAACACGTAATATGAGAAAAAAGAAGTCACGTGACGGAAAAATAAAAAGTAAGTAAACTTTAACTGTACGGTGACTTGGATACCAAAAGAAAATGACCTTAAACACTATTAAATTACTGGTTTGGTGTCCTTAAATTTGTCGTTTGATATAATTTACACAGACATGATAACGCAATATTGATTAAATTTCAAATTACATTTTTTATATTTTGTCTGAAAATCAGCCGAAATAATAACATACGCTTGTGGAAAGTTTCTTGAATATTTTATTGAATTTCTAAAGCGTAAAAATTATTAAAGGATTGTAGATTACAGGTCAAGACACCAGAGGAAGAAGGGTTAATCACCTTTTCTTGCGTTATTAATGGTTTCTTATAGATCTAAAGATGCTCTAAATAAGCATTTGTGTAGCATGGGAAATAAAGATGATGGAAATAAAGGATGTTTAGGAACAAAACTTCCATCTAACCGGTCTATAAGTTATGTTCCAGTCAGTAGGAGAAGGCCACGAAAACCTAACATAGAGGACCCTGAAACCAATGATACTTGATACTAATATAAGGTACGTGGTGTTAGGAATAATCTATCAGACACTTGAAGCATATGAGTATGTTTGGGATAAGCCAAAAAAGTTGAGATCATTCAACGCTCATAGAAAATGACAGGTGTTTCTCCCAAGGAGGGTATAGGTAAAGATAAAAAATAGAAGTAGCAAATTAAAAGAAGATTTTATCAAGGAAATTAAAGATCACATATCATCGTTATGAAAATGTACGAACTATTTAAAACTGTCAACCCCTCACTGAAAGTTTCCAATTAATATTACATAATAATTTGTAGTACATGTTCAGTCTTTCGGATATCCTAGATCTAAAACGTGTCACCTTTTTCTATCTTAACAAATGTAGTTTTTTAGATATTTTAATAAATAAAAAAAACATTGTGTGTAAGATGTGGCTTATATTTTTGCTTGTTTCCTGTAACGTATAAATGCAGAAAGGTCTGGTGTAAATCTGTAGTACCTTACTATAAAACTTTTACTACATAGAGTTTGATAGTAGTTTTTCGCGATTTCTCAAAATATAGTATTCGTGACATTACCCCTTCTTCAACAATGTATTTTATTTAACTTGTGACGAATATCTATTGAATAACAATTGACATGTAAAAGGGTTGGAACTTCGTAGATATATGTTTTTATATTCACAATGCAGCAGCTAAATAATTAGTTTCTTGCATCAGACGTTTCTTTAAGATTATTTGTATTATTTCACATTTGAAACCTAGTATTTAATCAAAATCAAGATGTATAAAAAAGACGTCTTTAAAAACAATACGTATTGTTTGTAAAATATAAATGCCTTTAACAGATTATGATAATGTGATGTATAAAATTTCTATTTATATATGTTTGTTATGGATTACTAAAATAATATTATTGGCTGTTTAAATTATTATTATTAGTATTCATTTAAGTTACTAAAACTTAAAGACATTTGAATGCATTTAAAAACTTCTGATTGAGTGACAGTTTTCCGTTTTGTTAGAATGAAATATTTGATCCTACAATCCCGGCCATCCTCTACTTTACATATATAACTGTCTTTACATTGTGACATCAGGCGATTACAGTCGCTTTAACAAAGACGTATTACGGCATGTACGTAACGATGTGTCATTGTCTGTAGTCTTTGGATGTAACGAATTGATCCGACTATCACCCGGCAACAATACAAACTGACCTACAAACTGAAACCTGTAATTATACCTGCAAAAGAAAAAGTTAATGCAAAAATAAAGATATTTAAATCGAAATATATAACACTCTAAATAGGAAAATCAAATTGTACTATGTAATATATATTATAGGTTGCAAGAAATATATTGTACAACTGCTAGATTTGATATAGTTGTTCCCAATGAACTAAATACAAAATCTAATATGTAACTTTCATACCTAATTGATTTTACTATATTATTTACTTGATATGGATTAAGGACAGACAGTATTATTATTTACATATTTAAAAAAGTAGGTTTTTAAACATATTTTATCGTATGTAATTAGGATACACAATTGATTCTTGTCAATATTGCTTGTCTTATCAAGGTAGAATTTTTATTTTACATTTTGTACATGTGGCTTTGTCTACATTTGTATTATGTGCCAGTAATGTATGGATACAGACTCAACAAAGGGGCCAAAGAAATGATAAAAGATGTAACAAGAGGAAACCGTAAGTTTATCAGCGTAAAAGAAAAGTCAAAAACTAACAGTGCAGTATTGACAATTTTAACAACATTATTCATGACGTATATTTAAACAAACTACAATTTTCTTTTAAAGTACAGTAGAGACTTGGTATTTCGCTGTTTTTGGAGCTGAGGTTACCTTATGTTACAAAAAACATAAGGTACGCCGGCGTCGTTTTATAAAGTCTAAATGAATACACAGAATTTTTGTACTGCAACTGGTGGTGAATAAGGTCTTAGTAAGAAATCTAAAGTATGTAGCTACTAAAATTAGCAAAACAGACAAATGACAGTGTGATCGTAAAATACTGTAGCGTGCAGGCAATAACAATACAAATTAGGTTCAGAGACTTGAACTACGATGCAAAGTTTAAAAGCTGCAAACAACACTGAAACTTTAGGGATGGGGGCTAGTTAATAATCACAATTGTCGCAGCAAGTTGTACTATGAGTGATTTATCTGACTTTTTTTCAGAGACATTACACTTCTTCAGAAATCATACGCTTTTAGTTATACACAGCCGTTCGTAAATATATTTGTTCAGTGCAATTGCATTTTAATACTGGACGTTTAACTTGTTTATGTATGCTTTAGTTACATAACATTCAAATGTTTTCATTTTAAGGAAAATTAAAGTAAAGCATATCGTAGATTTATGAACCAAGTGTGTAAAATACTATTGACGCTAAAACAGCGGTTTTTTATACATTTAAAGATAACGGTTTTACAGGACAAAAAACAAGTTGTTGATGATTCAAAATAAGTAACTAAAACCAAGTTCAACTTTATTGTACTCTTAGTGAGCCGTTTAAAAGCTAAGACATACAAACACAGTTTTGAGTAATAAGGGCTTAAAGTTAACTTGCTGTAATCAATTCATTTATAATATATTTTTAGAAACTTATTAAAAATAGTTTATTTTGAGATAATACATTGTTCCTTATGAAAAAATATTTAGAAGGTAGTAAAACTATTTAATTTTGTATCCATGTGCCTTGCACAATTTTATCTGTAAACAATTTAACGGTAGTTGAAAAAGCATATTACGATATTCTTTAATCAAATGTGTACTACATACATCATGTAATGAACAAGAACTGTTACAATGTTAAATACATGTTAATACATTCTGCATTATTTAAGTCATTGATGAATTTATGTACTAAATGTCCGATATCTAGGACATTAGCTGAAGTTGTAAGGGTTTGAAAGAAAGCATGGCTTATAGGATTGATAAAGGAAAGCAGGTCTATCACGTCTATTTTTCGCCGATGTCACTGCAAGTGGTCCTTCGTAAAGTTTGTCAAGAGGTATGGTGGAAAAATTAATTACAATTCGCCCTTGTCTTTTTGACGGTGTTATGTCTATCTCTGAAAACGGCATGTAATCTATCAGAGTCTCTTTGAAGTGTATGGTGAATGGCTCAGTTATTTTTTGTCATAGCTATTTTATTCTAATTTTTTACTGACTCTTTATCCTTGTCATATTACATTTTTGTGATTTTTGTCTCTAATTTTTCTTTTGACAAGTATTCATAAGATGGACTACTGTCAAATCAAAGTCGAAGTCGTTGGGCAGGTTTAAGGAAGTGCCACTATGCACGAACATTAGGTTGATCTCAGAGATTCCGCTAGGGTGTCCCACCCATTAATCTCATCAAAAGCAAGGACATTTAGGTATGCTTGTTTTTAAATGACAATTTGGTGCTGTAAATCACACCATGTTCAGCTGTAAGAGCTCTAGACAGCATGTGCTTCAGAACACATTCTCCAATTTCCTTAGAGCCTTTTGAGCATTTGGTCCCATTCCAGCAATACATAAAGCCTAGCCAACCAAGGATGTACAGGTAGCAGCTACGCGTATACTGTAGTCATCATTCCGGTTAGTTAGTGTTGGAAACTCCAATTACTTTTTCAAGTAAAAAGAAAATGCATAGTAAATCTCTTCTGTTTTTGCCTTAATGGCGTCCCTAGATTTTTAAGATCTTACGAATTGCTAGTCATGTTGCACTTGTAGAGAATTTCGTTTTTCTTCGTCAAGCGCAAAAGCCATTTGATTTTACAATTTGTCACAATTTAAGCAAGTTTCCTTGTGTGGAGCATAGACGTGCAAGTTAAATTAAGAATAGAATCTCCTTTGGTAGTGTTTTCGTAACAAAATTTGCCTTAACAGTCTTTGCTCTTCACTACTCATTGTAAAGTTCGTAGCCTACGTCAAACTAATGCCTAGATTTTCGGACATATATGGAGTTATGAGCCCTAGGATAGTGTTAATCACCAGTGCCGCTGCACCAAAGCCAGGGCATCTATGAAAGTTTTGTTTTTAGGAGTAGGCTTCCCTCGTTGTCAGTACCTGACAGTTGAAAAGTTTTGTCTAATTTGAGAGCCCTGGTAACTCTATCATCAGACATTTTGTATGAGCCGAGAAAGTAATTTTTCAAACTTTTACGCTTGTGCAATATGTAAGAAATATATTAAAAATATTTGTAGCAGTTTTAGGTGGCCTAGTAAAGTCGCCTCTAGGACCATGTCGATCTGGATACTTTTGTTCACATAAAAATAAATTTTTTGCCGAGAATGGTGAAATTTTCTACAATTTTCAAATGCATCTTGGCGTCCTTCCAGAGGAATTTTTCAGGAATATTTGTCTTACAGTTACAACTACTGTTTTTAAATGATATAGCTTGAATTTCCTTACATTTTGTAGTCTTAAAAGATTTACCTAGATTCCTAGTTACTTACTAATCTTTCTCTTGCTTAAATTGTCGTTCCTCTTTCGAGTCCTATTTGTGTTTTGCCTGCAAATATCTTCTGCTCCTTTTTTAACTTCACTTTTGTCTTTCGAATCCGATATTTCTTCTTGATCAGTATCATAAACAGATAATTTGTACAAATAGGTTCATTTCAGTTGACTGGAAATTATTAAGGTTGCAAAACAATTAATTGCAGGTAGTGTACTTCATGAAATTGTTAACTTTTTATTCGTTTCGATTTAGAAAGTATAGCTGAAGTAAATAAGTAAAGGTGACTAGGAAGTAGGTAAAGTTTAAATAACTAGCCTTAGGAAACATTATCTCAAAACAAAATTCTATTATTTAACTTAATCCAACCTAACCTCAAAATAAAATTTGCTCAATTTGCTATAGGGATTGTAATTCTTTTTTTAATTTGAAAAATTACACCATATAACGCCAGTGCAAAAATTATTAGAGTGCCTTAAACAATTTAGATACAGTTTTTAAACATAATAACAATGCAATAGGCCTAGGTTTTTTGTTACTTACGAGATAGTTCAAATTTTGTATGAACAAAATCGTCACTGGCGGCATTGTAATTTAAAACTTTTGGCTCACTGCAACACTGTCTTCCTCTGTTTCAGATTACATGTAAAAAATTCTTCACAGAGAATTAAGCAATTAAACAGATTTGTTAAACAAATGAAATTAGTCTGTTAAAACTTAACTCATAACAATTAGTTACTGTGATATTTTATGCTCAGCTGAAGAATTCGCTGGGAGCTTAGTGCAAGCCCCAGATGCTTTGAATCAGTAGCAAGAACAACTATAGTATTTGCAGGAAAAGTGGTATGAGTCCCAGTTACACCACTTTGCTTTGAAACAAAAAGGTGATTCTGTCGACAGCTTAAACTTGTGTTGCTTTCTATGTGGCTCATGCCAGAACTAGGAGATACTTCATCCTTCTAGAAAATATATTTTAGTATAGATAATCTCTTTCTTTACCTAACTTAAAAATGTAAAAAATTAACGTACACAAATTTGTTTCTAATCCTCTATTATGACTCTTTTAGCTCTGGGCCTTATGACTTGTTATATTCATGTTTAGTTGTGTGTGTTTACTAATTTAAACCGATAGTTTGCTTTTATAAATATTTGTTAAATAACTTACATTTATAAAGCTTATTATTATTTTACAAATAATGTGCTTTATATTACACTACAGCGTGTAAAGTGGTTGAAGAAGAAGCTTTAAAGTTTAAATTGTGACGGCGCAGAGTTCATTGACCACGTCTTTTATGACCTAAGGGTATACACTATCGTAATTGAATACAATTACAATAACTTAATCTGTTTTCAAAACATGGCATTCATTATGCTAACCTTTTTTTCTAGCATCAGCCAACATGTATTTTCTACAACAAAAGATGAGTTATACAGCGTGATTCGTAGTCAGTGTGAAAAATTTCAAGGCGTTATTATGCTTGCAAATTGCAACAAAACTACGCAATTAGGACAGTTCTATCTCACTACACCTTCCAGAAACAGTAATTTTTAGATTTTTTCAAATTTCTTGACATTAACCATGAAAATCTAATTTTTCTCAAATAATAATAAACTTATTGCCACTGTTTATGACGTTTTTGGAAAGTACATAAAATTTTTATCAGAATAAGTACAGTGTGCCTCAGTGAAGCCCTCTTGAAGCCTTCTAAAATCTACTTGAAAAAAAATATTTTGAAAAATTAAGAAAAAGTACGCTACAACTTACTTAAGAAATTTTTCTTATGCGTCATACTACAAACTGTCAAATACACAAAAAACTTTCCTACATCTTAAGCTTTAAAATGGTACACTATACTGTAAGTGACCTTTCCTATTCGCCTGAGGGGCGGCAATGGGCGTTAAACATAATCTCCGATGAAACTATTTCATTCCTCTATCTTACCTCAGTTATCTATATTTTTCATATTCCTAATCCAATTACAAACATAACCATTTGTACAAACAAATTAGTTTCATTGGATTCCTCCTGAAAGTATACCTCAGTTAAGTGAAAGCTACCATGGAATACGCATCACAAGAATATGCTCATATGCACTTCGTGTATGGGGTTTGTGATGGTAATGCTCTTGCCACCAGAGGGGGATATGAACGTCGCTTCCCGAATAGGCGGATTCCTTGTACAAGAGTGTTCTCAAGATTGCATCAACGGTTTGTGGTCTTTGGCACCGTACACAAACAGCATCATGAAGTAGGTGCTGCATATGGGGTAGCGATGGACGAAGCAATCATTGATGCTGTTCACAACGATCCAGGAGTAAGTATTAGAGACGTTGCTAGAGATATTTGCATTTCTAATTGAAAAATTTGGGATGTCTTGAAAAAAACTCCATGCATTTCATTTGCATCCTGTTCAAGCTTTAAAAGAAACTGACTTTTTACCAAGAGTTCAGTTTTCCCGGTGGTTACTTAATAGTAACATGGAACCTTATCGTTTCTTTAAAAAGATTTTGTGGACCGATGAATCGTTGTTTACTAGAGAGGGAGTTTTTTTTAATTGTCACAACATGCATCACTGGTAAGAACAAAACCCTAGAGCTACAATGGAAAGGGCATTTTAAAGACGTTTTCGATTTAATGTCTGGGCTGGACTCATAGGGGACCAATTAATTGGTCCACATATCTTTGAAGACACATTAAATGGACCAATGTATTTTGATTTCTTGCAGCACACCCTATCTACACTCGTAGATGTACTAGATCAAAATCAAAGAGATAATATAATATTTCAACAAGATGTTGCACCTCCCCATTTCACTAACGAGGTAAGAGATTGGCTAACTCTCAACTACTCTACAAGGATCTACTCTAGCCGTCGCATGGCCAGCCAGATCTCCTGATCTTACTTACGCCAATGGACTTCTTTGTTTGGGGGTTTCTAAAAAGAGAAGAGAACACTACAGCTGTAGACAGTGAAGAAGAGCTGAGAAACCGATTAACAGTCGCTTATTTGAGAGAAACATTGTCTTTTAAAGTTACAGTTGCTACAATGAGAAAAAGACTATAATATTTATGTATCAGGTAATACGTATATTCGTTCAAAAAGCAGTAGTACCAACAGATATATCTAGCAACCAATTTTAGGAATTAATATAATAAATGTATTGATTTCTGATACAATTTTAAACTTAATTATTGTATATAAGTTTAATACAATTATTGGCCATATCTCTAGTAGAATAAATAAGCGATTGCTTCAGTACCACCCAGTTAATGTTTATTTATATCTATATAGTGTCGTATTTCAAACTTATTCAAACAAATTAGAAGACAGAATAATAAGAATCACTTCTTTAGAGAATAAAGGTACTTTTGCAATAAGAGTAGACAATGTTTTAAAATTTAAATTGTGTGATCGTCAAGAAATGGAAAAATAAGCACGAATAAACGTTTATCAACTTACAGACAATGTGTAACAATTTGTATATATGTAATAATAATAAGAGGTAGTTAAAAATTTACTGTTAAGTAACAGGCTGGTAACTGAATATATATATTAAACAAATATTGCGATTTTATGAGGTTCTAATAATGAACATATTGACATTCCTAAAATGACATATTTTTATTATACTAAATTTTTAAAGTACTTATTTTCAAGCTATTTTAAAATGAGTCTTCAAAATTTGAAATAAATGTGACCTTATACGACACAAAAAGGTGATATTAAAAAGTGTATCGAGTGATTTATGTAAGGTGTAATCTGTCTCCTGTTCATACATAAATATCTCATAATATAATTTAGTTGTACGTTAGAATTTTGTGATTCTGTTATTAATTAATAGTTTAAATATAAAATATATAAGTCATCACTAAAAACTTAACCATATTATTTTTAATTTAATTATTTATTTTACAGAATTCTCATTGTTATCCTATTTAAAATTGTTGGTGTTTTCATACATTTTAAGGTCCCTTTATTTATTACGTATCTTAGTGTAGTTTAACTTCAGTTGAAATTTAAATTGTCTCAACATAAATGTGAAACATAACATAATCAAATTAAAGTTTAAATCCTTTAAAATTTTATTGTTAAAATTTGAAACTTAATTT